>JAHXMU010000135.1:1712589-1730676 GCA_019455685.1 Philornis downsi | reverse complement strand
CTGTGAATGGGGACCGTAATTTAAAGAGATTGAAAGAGCTTTTTACCCAGAATTGCTCTGAAAACGTATTCGTTTCAACAGCATATGATTCCAACCAGATAAGCAACTGCACACATAGCCAGACCGGTTATGGCAGAGCTTCAATGAAAATTTCCAGACAAATTAATATCCTTTCCGTTGGCCCCCAAAGTCACCTAACCTGACTGCACCAGATTTTTTTTTATGGGGTTATGTCGAGCAAGAGGTATACAAAACGAAACCAACGAATTTGACTAAATTAAAGCTCTTCATTAAAATAATAATTGAAGCGATTCCATAATGAATAATTTCCTGGTCAGCATGGAATAATAAATAAAATAAAATTGAATTTTCTATATAATAAAAAAGAAATAAATAAATGAAATACATTGATTACAAAAACAAAGGAAATTTAATTTCTTATTGTAGTGCAATTGGTTTATTTGTTCTTCCAATAATTTAAACGTGAACATGTGATTAAGTTTAAATAAAATGATTTTCAATGAATCTATACTTTTTCAAAATATATTATAATTAATTTTCAACTTAGAAGATGAACTTGCCGAAAATCAAATTTTGTTTCCGATTTTCCGACGTTTTTTGGCAATCTATTGAAATTGCGTGCGTAGTTATTTCGCTTTATAATCTGAATACGATAACTGAACTGAAACTGAAAATTTGCTCTATTTCTTATGAATGAACTAGAAAAGTTGGTTTTATTGAAAAGAAAAAAAACTTTTATAAACACTTTATATATTTAAAAAGGAATTTAATGTGGCAAATCTAAATTGTATGCGGGTTTGTGTGGTCGAACAAAGTTAAGAGAAATCAATGCAAATGCAAAGGTAGACAAACTTTGTAAAATCTTTTTGAATGACCAAGGTATTGGTGGTAATCTATCCATTGTGTTTAATTCAGTCGATCTTTAATATGTAAGTAAGTTGAAAAGTTTAAAAATCGTTTTTTCGTAACTGTGTCTATTTTTGAAAAAAGCCTAAAAGTTCCCATTTTGTTTCGGCTATAGATTCCTACATATAAAAATCGACTTTTTGTATCAACTATAGGTCTCCATACGTCATGAAATAAATCCAAATACAAGTTTATGAAACCAGCTTGAAAATAACTTCAAGACGGCAATTTTTGTATCCAAAGATAGATTTTATAATCACTGCAAATAATGAAATACCGATTCCATAAAGCCACGCGGAATGTATTAGTATTAATGTGTCTTGTAGAGTGTAGATTTTATTGCAGTGTTATTCCATATTACGTATTAGACCAAAAGACGTTCTCTTATGGTGCTTTTACTGCACTGTTCAGACAGATATTTTCATTATTATGCCAAAAATATGATAGTTATGATGCAGCCCTCATATGCTTATATCTAGAAAGCTGCTAAAGAAAATTGTTGCGTTTCAGTACAAATTGGCCTTTTCTAATCACACACACACACATACAAACTTCTGTGCATTTATACTTGTATCAGCAAGAGGACTTACAAACACATATGACATATATACTCTCAATTAAGTCTTCATTTGGATTTATGTGCGTTTGTATGTGTGTGTGTTCGTGTGTTTATATGCGAGTGTATTCATGAGGGTATCTATTACCTCAAAGTCACAGCTAACACAGTTTATGCACATGACCTGCATAAAGTTGTGTTTTTTGTTCCCCTCTTGCTCCCTGCCCCAATGGTTTTGTTACTGCCGGTGGCTGGCATGCAGAGTTGCTGCTGCAGTATCCAGGGTACAGAATATAAACCCTCTATTAACCTATAACATGCGTTTTTACCTTCTCGACTTACGGCTCATCAGAGACACATGAACGCATTCACTCAGAAATGTTGCAAGTGCTGCAGTTTGTCCTATGTATTTTTTTTTTGTTTTTTTTTTTTTGTGACAGTATTTTACTGGAAAATTGTGAAAATTAGTGGGAAGTGATTGTTTTGTTTTGCGTGAAGTCTAATATAAGACTAAGAAAGGAACCAGTTTATGTTTACGAAAATGTGAAATATTTATATGAGACTTGGACTCAATCATATTTTAAATGGGGTTGCTTCCAGTAACCAATGAAAATTGATTTACAGTCACCGCTAAAAATTGAAATTGCGTTGAAAATTTACAAAGATTCTGAACACTGGATCAAGTCACTCGTGATTAAAATGTTTTTTTATATTCCATTTCTATAATTCTTGTTTTGGGGGGTAACTTTTTTAATATTGCTCTTTGGTTCAATTTTTCTTTCGTCAGCAGACATTTGATAGCTTATAAATTCAACATATTCATTTTTTCGCTATCATTATATAGATAACGAAATAGTATTTTCATAGGAAATTATAACAAATTTCTCATGGAATTTGTCTAAAATTATTATACAACCTTAACAAAAAAAAAAAAAAAAAAAAAAAAAAAAAAAAAAAAAAAAAAAAAAAATACTGGGAATTTCTCAATAAAACAAAACATATTTATTATTCAATAAAATGCATTGTACCGCCTTTTCCGGGACATGCGGTTGAAAAGTGTTTTGATAAAGTATACTACCTCGGATGGGACCCACTTTGAAGGTTTCAAATATCTAAACATTTTTCAAACTTATTTCCTGGAAAAGGTGGTACAATAAATTTTATCGAATAATAAATATTTTTGGTTTTATCGAGCAGTTCCCCCATTTAAAATCTGAAAATTAAAAAATCAAATATTCTCAACGATAACTTTGTGAGGTGGTGTGTTATCGCAGTGAAAAATCCATGAAATATTTTCCACAAATTTGTTCTTCTCCGAACACCTCATAAAGGTAAGACAACATTCTTTGTCCGACATTTTGACAAGAATTTCGGGTATAGAACAAACACCGCGATAACCAAAGAAAACTTTATACTGACTTTTCATTGACTTTGACATATTTCTACGGTTTCAGTTCAGTTGGAAGGTATGATGACTAATATGCATGTCGTAGTCGAAAAACATGTCTCGTTATTATCAGCTGTAATGTGTTTTATGAGAGTGTTTTCGGAACTGATTTGTCCTATAAAATTTTTAGGGACCTTCATGCGTTTGAGTTTTTCAAAAAAACTCAGGGTTTTTGAAACTAGTCAAGCAGCAACGCTTTTTATAATCAAAAAATCGTGCAAAATGATACGAATTGAATCATGGGATCCAACAATTTCACGAACGATTTTCAGTCAACATTTCTTTTACTTTATCAGCGTTAACTTTAGTTGAAGGCGTTGATAGCTGACCCGAGCAAAGTAAATCCTCCATTTCATCACGATTTGAGAGCACTGTGCTACTCATATGCAACAGTTTTTGATAAAGTCAGTTCACCATAAGCTCTGTGTATCATTTTCAGCGATTCGACAAGACAAATCTTTTTTTAAAAATAAAATAGTCATTAGAAAATGGGAATTCATTAAAAACAAACGACTAATACAACGAATTTATTAAAATCCAGTTTTCCATAGATTGAAAGTAAGGAGTAAATAGAGTTAAATCACGCCTCTGTGAACTTATAACATTTTGATAGTATATACTAAAATTTTGT
The DNA here is from genome assembly GCA_019455685.1 of Philornis downsi. Classification (NCBI taxonomy): domain Eukaryota; kingdom Metazoa; phylum Arthropoda; class Insecta; order Diptera; family Muscidae; genus Philornis; species Philornis downsi. The sequence continues at coordinate 1,727,115 of JAHXMU010000135.1, read as the reverse complement.
TCAAATAGTTTTTTATTTATTTACTGTAAAACTATCTGAATTTTTTATATTTTGTTCAGAAAATGTCAAATTGTCAGCTAGGTTATTAAACCACTTCCAAAAAAATCAATTTTTATATCAATCATCATTACGAATGTATCTACTCGTCCCATTTTTCAAATTGAAATAATAGTGGTAGATTATCTTGCCCAAACGCACTGATATATGATTTGATTAATTTCCGTTCTTTAAAATATTTTGTGAATTAAGGAATTTATATAGAATGTATTTTAGCTAGATAGGATAGAATTTATATAGAATATAGAATAAAGAGCGGGTTTATACAGAAAATGGTCAAAAACTGCAACATTAAGGCAACATTAATTTTCCTATTTTAGACTTCCGCGTAGTGAAATTTTCAACAACAATGTTTGCAACGAAATAGCAGAAGTTTTCTTGAAAAGTCTATTAAGAATATCTTACTAGCATGGCTTGTGATAATTTTCTTTTAAACCTGCCATATTAGTATCATATTTTTACTACTAAGTACTGTAGCTAAAGCGCTAACGTTCTATGGTATATAAAAATATACATGTTCTTACTTATGCACTCACATACACATACAGACACGGGCATCAACATAAAACTTAACATTTGTTTCGCAATTTTCAATGTTTCCGTTAGTTACACGCTGTCATGTCACTTTCCTGTCATTTATGTCAATGTTACGCACATCATCACTAGACGCGACCAAGCAGAATTGCAGGCACGCAAACTAATGCTCGCACATACACACTCAAACATTCGAATGTCTAATATACACCGGTATTCACATAAATTGATGTACAAGTTACATATACAATACTAGTTCATCATGATCAGGGTAACGCATCATAGCCATATTGCCCCATCAACATATGTTTCATTTCTCCCTCAACCTCCAAAAAGTAAGAGCAGCTGATAGCGCAGCAACTGTTTCCGCTTCCGTTGCACTTTGTAATGCTGCCGCTGTCGATGATGATGTCAATGTTGATGATGCTGGTGGTAGTGGCAGTAATACGTGTAATTGTGGTAGTGTTTAACAGTCCAATTTTCTGTGTAAATTCAAATTTGATTAGTTGCCGTTATGTCAAGAGCTAAACAACACCGTAATATGATGGTATATCTCCGATTGTTTAAAACTTAGCTGGCAATTTGTAATCTGTCGTTGTTTTGGAGGAGATTTCATCCTTGCCGCCACTTTAATGAATGAAATAACGCAGTGAACACGAAAGAATACAGAAAAATGGCCACACATAGCAAGGCAATTAAGATATGTGTGATAAGATGTGATTGACTTAATTAGTAAGTGGCTGACAATTAAGTTTTCACAAACGATTTCAATGAACATCAGTGATAAACTCTTTATATATAGACGACCAAACTGGCGGCTATGTTCAAACATAGTAAATAGGAGATATTTGAAGAGTATTTTAGATTACTGTTAGAAGAAATCTAAATGGAAATTGTCCTTTTTTGATTTGTTAATGGACACTGAAAAGTTTACAACAATGGTCCGATCGTTATAGAGCGTGGAACAGTATAAGAAATTGCCAATATCTTGCGCCTAATTTTGCCTAAAGAGATTAAATAGATGTTGTTAATGTGTTGCTTTGTGTTTCTGGACATCTAATCTACATTTTGCATCTTGGAAATATATAATTTTAATAGAAAAATTAAATATGTTAAGCAATCTGAAAGCCATACAAAGTTTTTGTAAGTTTTGTTTTTAAAAATTGTATACACCATGTTTGTTATATTACACAGTTCTGAAATAGGAAGGTAGACTTTGGGATTTAAAGGGTAGACTTTGGAATTTTGTTGCGGGAAATTAGTTGAAGGTAATAAAAAAATGACTTTTAAACAGATATTGTGGAATTATCTGGAGTTCCTGCCTGTATTTGTTAACTAATTTTGTAATAGTAAACACATTTTAGTTTAGTACATTTGAGCCCTTTAATTACTATTCGTTTGGGAGTAACCAGTAAACTTTTACAGAATTTCTCCAGTAGCTCACGATTTTCGATCGTTGGTCTAGTCAACTTGGAAACGTCGACTGACAAAACTCATCTCTTAAACCAGCTTTCGTCATGGCTCATGTTATAAAACTGGTTCTAATTGTCCGGAGAGCAATTGTATTAAGCCATAGCCAGTTCAGTATTACTGCGAAGTTTACATGTCTCTGCAGGATGACATCGAATGACGAAGTGTGAAGTAAATATGTGTAAAAACCTTAGTAAGCCATTTTACATTTAACAAGGATTTACACTATATTACCTTAATCGATAAATATTAACTGAGAACTCATATGTTATTGCTAATTTTGAACGAATATCTCCATAAGACATTCAACAATAGAAATGTCGTGGCTTGAAGCTGTACAGCTCTTTTCCACTTCTCTAATGTGATGTAATATCATTTTATATGTTAAATATTTTTCGCTCGATTAAATCAAATACAAATTTAAGCTTCAAAAATGCAATAACAAATCCCTCTTTTAAACCATTCTCTCCTCACTACAGTTGCATAAAATTCTGATGGAATTCAATTTCAATTAAATGCTATCAATAATAAATGTTTTCTGTCTATGCAAAAATAGAAAAAAGGCATCAAATTTTATCAAACCATAGAATTTTATGCGTTTTTGAAATGTTTATGTTGTTATGTTGTATAAAATTGCCCAACGCTCCGATGGACACAGAACAACATTCATTTATTCAATTGATTACAAATGGAAAAACTGAACCACAAATCGACGGGTTGGAGTTTAAATGCTGCCTTTTGGAAAAATGCTAACTCATATTTCCTAAATTAATTATAATCATGATGAAACACAATTGCGGATATGAAAACAAACAACATTTTGGCAACAGTTTGAGTTTTTGTCACAAATGTCAAGGAAAAAAAAAGGAGCGGCAGGCAAATACATATTATCCTGTTGTTGATATTGCGATGACAAATTGGACATGTGTCGCCAACATTTATTTAAGCAATAATTGAAAATTATATGTTCCGTTGCGGAACGATTCAAATAAACCGGTCAACTGGCAAAAATGTCAGAGCGACGAGTGCTGCACCAAAGCTGGATGACAGAGATGTACCTCTTAACCCGCCAACAATGGCTGAGCAGCTAAATAATATTGGTTTGCAAATTTTTCCCAAAATTCAAAATCGTTTTTTCTTGTTAATTATTCCGGAGTGTGGCGATGTACCCATGCGTATGCAAGTGTCTGTCTATGTGAGTTGCCTGTACGGTTTCATGTATGGAAGCGGAAGTTGATTAGAATGCATAACAAAGCGGAAATTACATCATAATTCACCCTAAAGGTTTTGATGTTGCAGTGCATGTTTGCATTTGCCATGAGTGCAACCATCCTTTTGATGTTGCTGCTTTTTGGAAAGTCACGTAACGTAGCGTAAGGTCTGAGCCGCATGAAAGAGAATGTGCATTTACGCATGCATTTTTATACTTTCGAACGTAATAAAGTTCAATATTGTTATCCCGCGGACAATTGAATTCAATTGGCATCGATGCTATTTTGTGAGGCATCACAACGCAAGTGAAAATTAGCAAATAGAAATGTAAATTTCAGATTCAATGGCATTTGGATTAGCAAAGCATTGGAAAAGCTTAATTGTTTAGAGGTTTTGAGTAGCAGAATTTTTCTAGGGCTAATTTCTGTGCAAAAATATTGACTGCTGCTGGTAATGTTTTATTACATTGTTTCCATGTCATCATAAATTCTGCTTTTGTTGTACTTTTTGGAAAAAGAATATTGAGAGAATGTTAGTGAAGTGTGTATATGATTTTTTGAAAATTGAGTTCATTTTGAAAAATTACATGTTTTGTTTGAATGCAATGAGAAATAATACAAAATTGAATGCAATGAGAAATTTTACAAAATTTAAATTTTTTAAAAAAATCTAAACTCTTTTTAAAAAGATCCCATTTAATAAAGCATTTTATAAAAATTCTTTTTGTATTAATTTGGCACAGCTGTCCTTTATACTGACCTCGATTTTGTTAGTTTTCCTCAGTTAGTTAGTTTTTAGTTTTATTTTTTTATTTATTTATTTATTTTGTTATAATATGTGACTATGAAGTGTACAGCGCATTCAAAAGATGTTTCGATATGGCGGAACATTGTCTTGCACTATAGCAAGAGGTGATGTGGCCATTTCTCGCATTCAAATTGAAATTATGCAAAAATATTTGTATTATTGTATACTTTCACCAACTCATACAACTAAATAAAATAAAAAAATTATAGACATACTTCACTAATTTTTTCCTTATTGAAATTGTTTCATACATATTGTGGGAAATATTAGCATACTCGTATGTGTGCCAACAATGTGCGTATGATTAACATTTAATCCATATTACGGTTTTTTAATTTAACATCGCGTATACGTCGATATTTTTTTTCAAAACGGCTTTTTTTCGATTTCTAATGTGTTTTCTTTCGAACCCAATTTCCGTATCAAACAAATTAGAGTTATGAATATTCTAACTCACCACATTTTTGCAATATAGAGCGAAAATCTGTTCAACCCGAAATTAATTTTTTTTACTAAAATTTTTTTAAAAGTTGTTTTTAAATTGTCTTCACTTTATATGAGTATACGGATATGTGTTTCCATTTTTTTTAATATTAAGAAAAAGTTATTAGTCATTTATTTACACAAAGTCAGTTCAGAAGGTTTAGAATGCCTCTCTTTATAAGGCCCCTACAGAAAATTTGAGATTTTAAGTAGTTATACAGGGTGGGCCATAAGGGTGTTGGCGGTTTAAATATTCAATTAAAAAAAAAAAAACTACGAAACATAAAAAAAAATATATTTGTATTTTTAAAAAGTAGAAGCATGGGAATTTTTAAGACTTAAAAATAATGTTGTCCAAATGGCTTCCCTCGGCTGCTTGACACTCTTGGAACCGAAGTCGCAAATTTTCGAAAACTCGTTGAAAAGTTGTTCTCGGTATTTTGTTACTTTCCTGAATAATGTTCCTCTTCAACTGCTCTAAATTGGTCGGATTATTCTCGTAGACTACCGATTTGAGGTAGCTCCATAGAAAATAATCGCATGGAGAGAGATCGGGGCTACGTGGGGGCCATTCAATATCCTCCCTTTTCAAAATGAGTTTTCCAGGAAAAACATTTTCAGCAGCTCTATAGCTGTTGAAACCACATCCTCGAGGTATTGCCTTGAAGTTCTTGCAAAGCTGGCACCAAAAAGTCTGCTAGCATGTTGACTTCTCTTACGTGTTGACTGTTGCGGATTTCGCTGAACTGAAACACGAACACGCTACACAATGTCGGCTGATCTTGCAGAAACTGGGCGACCACGAACCGTAATTGGTACTGTTGAGCCGGTTGTTTCGAACATTCTGATCCATTTTCGTATCACATTGGCGCTTGGAACTTCACTTAAATCGTGTAAACCGTGTTCATGCCGATACAAACGTCGTGCAGTAATCACTGATTTATTGTTTTCGTAATACGCTCGTACACAAAATGCACGCTGCACTCCCGTGTACGGCTCCATGCCGACTAAATTTCCAGGAAGCGGCGCAGCGAACAACATATCCCCCCGCCACCCCGCGCTGAGCGTTACCGAGAAATTGAAGAATTAAATCGCCAACACTCATATGGCCCACCCTGTACAATGAAATATCATTCAGCATGCTGAAGTCAACGCAGTTATAGTTAATATTTTCGTTCAATACTATTTGACTTTAAACTCTGTACAACGTCTACAGTTATTCAGATGCATTCCTAAAACATACGTCTTATGAGAAATGTGTATCATGGACTGAGATCACTTTATTATCACTAATTATCTATTCGGTGCCGTTCTCATCAGCGTGACTTACGATATATAAAATTTTTATTTTACTTAATCATATTGATTCAGAAGCACAAAAATACAACCCGCCATTAAATATAAGTCGACCGAGGACGTTTGAACAACTTAAATAAATTCTACTTTTTTGGACCAAAATGTTGTTCAGCAATGGGACCTATTTCTGGGTTAATAGAAACATCAACAGACAAAATTGCAATATTGCAATAAACTGTAAGGAGGTTTAAAGAAGTTCAATAATTCTAATTGTAATACTTTCAAACAAAACAACAATTTGATGTGGTTTATGGAAATGAAACCTGCCGGAATGTAACCGCAAATAGCACCCGTTATTGCTATAAAAGCCTATTGCCTGTTTAAGCAATCTACAATTGAGGGATTGGATGCTCACAATACCCTCGCCGTTCGACACCTACCTGTCCAATTGTTCAAACGAATCAATTAAATTTAAAGCCCTAAAGAACCAAGTTAATCTTTATGAAATAAATTCCAGGAATGGTTTTTTTTTGTGTGATAGTAAAGATTACCGCATAAAATTGATTTTGTACCCATTTTTTTTATTAAAGACGATTATCTGACCGAGCATGATTGCGGGTTTAATCTGCCATACAGCCATCTATCATTATTTGAACAGGGATTACCTCACTAAGTGTATTTAACGAACACTTCGAGTAATCTACCTGACTAATAAATGTTTCTGAAACAGTGATGTTCGGAGTAATCAGCCATTAAACTGTAGCTCTCGTTGAGCCAGTGTAAAAATAGAATGCGTGTGAGCGCATTGAATGTGAGAAGCTCTCCCATATCTCATTCGTGGGATGCAAAAGAATTTGTTTGTTTGTTCGTATCATTATCTGGTAATAAAAGCTTAGTAAATTTTCAAATTTAATTTATCCTTTAAAGTGTTCTTAACTACCGGATGCAGGATAGCTTTATTTGCTACGAAGCCAAACCTAAACCTAAAGCGTTGATATACGTTCGACATCACTTTAATGACTCAATTAGCATCTAGGATACCTCAGTTTCTTCCCCATCATGTAAAATTTGTCAAAGATACGCCTGTCAAAGGCATTTATGTTGCAATTTACATAAATTATCCAAGATTTTGGTTATCCCAAACAGAAATCTGAGTCAATATGAGTGTGATGAAGACCGTTGTCATACTACGTTGTCAAACATACGCATATGAAGATAAACGTCATGCATTTTTCTCATACTTGGCGCACTCTAATTTCTGAAGTTGATATCATTAAGCGTTACTGTCTGTCACTCGCTCCATATCATTCCTTTCGCATATCATTTGGTTTCCATTGAAATGTGTCAAATTTTGTGCGAACGTCATAAAATCGACCAGCAGCAAAGCGAAAAGAAAAAATAATGAAACGCTATGGTGAGATGACACATAAAGCGAGCAAGCAAGGGAAAATAGTACAAGGAGAGAGTGAGAAGGAGGACATTTTTGTTATGCAAAATGAAAATGTGCAAGAAAGGGGATTAAAGTGGATCAGATATAACTTAAACATGGATTGGGAGCTTCTATTTAAAGAAAAATTGATGAAATGTTATTGCTAGTATAAATAAGTCTCCACTGTTTCACAAAGGATAATCTTGCCAGTGAGTTGTGGTCGAAATAGTCAAAATGTAAAATGTAAACCTTAAAATAGGTTGGATATTTGGTTACACCAGAATCATGATAGTATATGGCGATTTTGTGTCAGAAAATTTGTGGAACCGAATAAGCGCCATATTCGGAAACTTTTAATTTTCTTCTTTGATTAGAAAAAATCTGCAAGTGAGGTGCATTATTTGCTTATAGATGCATATGGCGAGACTGTTTTAAGTGAAAGCAGTTGTCTTGAGTGGTTTCAAAAATTAAAAATAGAAATAATCAGCTTGACGTCAGAGGTATGGAAAGTAGTTGAAGACCGAAGCACAGACGAAGAAAAAGCTTGTAAATACATTTGGGGTCACTCAATAAGCAATTGCACATCGTTCAAAAATGTTGGAAATTATTCAAAAGGATTCCTTTTTTTGGGGTTTCATATGAACTGACGCCTAGAAATGTTGAAGGGGAATCCAAAAAGAAATAAATCATTGAAAATGGGTGACCATGCTTTAATATCGACAGCCAAGTCGAATATTCCGACGTTCTCGAAGTCATTACTGGCATTTCCTACCGAATACAATTAATGAGATTGGAGAAAGTCCCCTATGAAAATTGCGGCCGTTGCTACTCAAGGAACGACAAAATTAAACTATTGCCCAGTAATGCTGATCTACATGTTGTAGCGATGGTGAAAATCGGCTTAAAAATGCTTAATTTTGAAATTTTTCCCCAACACGGCATATTTAAAAGACACTGCTTCTATCGATTATTATTTGGTGCGATCGATGCCATGACCAACGCTTTATGTCATATTAAAAAACCAAAAAGTGGGTCGATTCCTGGGTAGTCACAAAGCTTGAAGCTTTTTTTTTTTTGGATGACATAGTAGACAAAAAACGGCGGAGATTTATTTGCATTCCTAATATCTACAAGCCTAGTTTAGTTTCATAATGTCAATGAAAACTAAAATCTAACATAGCTTCGTTTCTTACCGAATTGTTTTTGATGGAAAACATTTTATATAATGAGACGTTTTTTATGATAAATTCGGAAAAGTATATGTAACGGTAGGTTTTTTTTTGACAAATACGATCAAATAGTAAATGATAAACTCAGTCAGTATATCAGTTTCTAATTTTCCAAAAAACAATTTCATTTATTCATTCAAATATATTTCACCGTCCTTGTAGTATTCCCTCCAGATGCTATGTAATTCTGCCAATGTCTTCTTTAACTTTCGTCTGTCTTCCAGAGCGTCTTAATATTAAAATTAGATGTCTTTAATTGATTCAAAACGGCGTGCATGAAGCGGCCTTTTAAGTTTGGGAAGTATTCAAAAGTCCACAGTGCTAAATTAGATGAATATGGAAGGAAGAGACCCATAATCCATAATTCTATTATAATAGAATAAAATTGGTAACATATCTTTAATTTTTATGGAACCTTATCGTGGTCTATTTGTTCTTGCTTCACCTCTGGCACGATGTTCACGGCATTGGCCAGTTATTTACAGACAATAAGCATAGATTCAAGTCCCATCTAAAGTAATAATTCAATTTATAATATGCTACAATCATTTTTGCAGATTTTAGCGCCGCTTTCAACAAAAAATTTTCATTTTTTTTTTTGCTTTTAATACGCATTGAGATTTGATACGTCTGTGAATGTTTTTAAGAACAGCGATGACTGATCCGTTCAAAATGTTAGTGAAGGAATTTAACTATAAATCGACAGTTTTTTGAATTGCGTAACCTAATCGGATTTGTTTGACATGATTTTCATGGTTGATGGCTGCCCAGGGAACTCTTCACTGTCAACTTGTTCTCGGCCTTCTGTGAAGTATTTATGTCACATTTAAGCTATTCTATCCCACAAAGTTTGCTTACCAATTATTTTTTTGCCATATATTAAATGTTTCTGCAGCAGAAATTCCATCTTGTTAACAAAATTTAATACAACTTCTTTGCTCAACAAAATCGCTCATTACAAAGATCTGAAAATCAAATTTGTGTCGTACAAAACCAAACATAACTTAAATCCTGATAATATTTATTATATGCAATTTTCCACAGATGTCTAATAAATATTTCTGCTATTCGATATACTTGCAGTTAATATTAAAAATTTAACTTACTTTTTGGACACAATAGTACTTATGTAAGAAGCTCTATTATTGTTTTTTCTTTTAAATTGAGAGTTAATTTAAAGGGTGATTTCTTAAAGGGAACTTTATATATAAAGTTAATTTAGGGGTACATTTTTGTGACTACATTTAAAAATTGTTCTATTTTTTAGAAAGGTTTTGCCACTAGAACTTCTTTTTGTAGTAAAATATATTTTGCTGAAGTTGTTTCTTTAAGCAGGTGTCTTTAAAGAAACTTTTTATGTAATTTGCAAAATGAGCGGAAAAAACCGGCTAAGATATCGCTTTTTCCGAAGTTGTTTCTTTAACAAGGTGTCTTTAAAGAAACTTTTTATGGAATTTGCAAAATGAGCTGAAAAACCGGCTAAGATCTCGCTTTTTCCGAAGTTGTTTCTTTAAGAAGGTGTCTTTAAAGAAACTTTTTATGTCATTTGCAAAATGAGCGGAAAAACCGGCTAAGATATCGCTTTTTCCGAAGTTGTTTCTTTAAGAAGGTGTCTTTAATGAAATTTTTTATGTAATTTGCAAAATGAGCGAAAAAACCGGCTTAGATGTCGCTTTTTCCGAAGATGTTTCTTTAAGAAGGTGTCTTTAATGAAACTTTTTATGTAATTTGCAAAATGAGCAGAAAAACCAGCTAAGGTATCGCTTTTTCCGAAGTTGTTTCTTTAAGAAGGTGTCTTTAATGAAACTTTCTATGTAATTTGCAAAATGAGCGGAAAACCCGGCTAAGGTATCGCTTTTTCCGAATCAGATTTTCCAAAACTTATTTTTTAAAAAATTTCTGTTTCAAGTAAAATCGAAATATTAACCATTTGTAGACTCTAACTTGCATATCGTTTACGACAATATGTAATCAAATAAATACGACATTTCATGTTGCTTGTCAGCTTGCTTTCATAATTGGTTCAAGGCAACTGGCAACGTTACCATGAGTATATCTAAAATAAATTGTTGTCTTCTGCTGTCATCTTTGTAATTGCTAATTATGAACACCCTTGTTATTGTTGAGATTTGATTTCCATTTGGGATACAGATAAGTATGTAAAAAACAAAAAAAAAAAAAAAGAAAATAAAAAAAAAAACGGAAGAATGGTTTAAAGCAAATTTGCTTTGAGATATATTTTCAGAAAACATTTAATTTATCGCTAAATGTATTTTTTTTGTTGAGTCTTGTAGTATTCGTTTTTTTCATTTCGTTCTTCGTCCATTCTCCATGTTATTTTCTTTACTTCTACTGGCTAATGATTGTTCTGCTTTTATTTTCCCCTTCTTTAGTTTTGTCTTGTGTTCACAGCTGCTTATAGTTAATGCCGCAATTTTGCGATAGTTTCATAAATTGTATTCATTTTTTTTTCTTTAGCCTTGTTTTAAATAATATTGAATTATATTTGCTATTATGCAAAATTCGTTTCCATTTAGTTGGTGTTTTCAATCCGTGCATTATCTAAAAATTTATCCTCTTTTGCATATTCCATTATTATTTTTATTACTACCTTATACAATGTTCAGTATTTGCAAATTGGATATTGATAATATGATAAATTGTACAAAAGAATAAATTTCAAGTCCGATGCTCGGGTTGGTGCTTTTTCATAATATATTTATTCATGCTTATCTTCTTCAATGGTTGCTTTTGTTCGTAGAATAGAGTATAAATATTATGAATTGCGCTTCTTTTTCTATCAGGATTTTCCTTTGGCTTCTACTTCATAATCATCGCATTTCGTACTAATCACATTATATTACATTGGGAGTATATATCTGATGGCTATAATCAAGCTTATTACGTGGTACTATTCATTCAATGGTATTCAGTTGAAGTCTTAGGAATATTTACACTTTGTAAGATTGAAATTGAATTTGATATTCAGAAGAAAATGAAAAATTTTACAAAAATTAGTTTATATTTTGTTTGGGTATTAACCTGATTAAAAGCGTAGATCAGATTTATTGTTATAAATGTTTTACTACAAGGAATGTGTTTTATTATAATATGATATATCACAGTTTCAAGCATTGAAATGATTTATTTAGTATACAATATAATATAGGGTGATTTTTTAATCGTAGTTTTTCTAAAAATCGAATAAATCACTCAAATTTGCATCACATATTAACATTTTTTTATTGGAATCGATAAATTGGTCTTTGCCATTTAATTTTTAAACATAATTTCATGTAAATGTCGTCCGGGGCTCCGTCCCAAAATGTCCATTCGGAAAATCAATTTTTTCGTCACTTCGAGCATTCGAGCATTTCGGCCTGTATTCCAAGAATGACACGTGTTATGTTATCCTATAAGGCTTCAATTGCGTTCGGGTTGTCCTCATAGACTAACGCCCTGACATAGCTCCACAAGAAACAATTAAGAGGCGTTAAATCGCAAAATCTTGGGGATCAACTCACAAGGCCAAATCGAGAGATAAGCTGCTCACCAAATTTATCCCTCAATATATCTATTGTTTTTCGAGCAGTGTGGCTTGTTGTACCGTCCTGATGAAACCACATGTCAACCAAGTTCTACTCAGCCAATTGGGGCAAAAAAAAAAAAAAAAAAAAAAATTTCGCATCATGGCTCGATATCGCTGGCGTTTAACAGTAACGTTTCTTCCACGGTCGTCATTGAAGAAAAATGGACCGATGATGCCACCAGCCCATAAACCACACCAGACTGTCGTTTCTTCGGGATGGATCAGTAATTCATGCAAGGCATGTGGCTGTTCATTACTCCAGATGCGACAGTTTTGCTTTGTACATATCCGTTCAGCAAGAAATGATTCTCATTGCTGAACATAATTTTTAGATAAAACAGCGGATTTTCATTATCTTTTGTAAAGCCCATTCAGAAAAATTAGATGCTGTGGTAGGTCATTCATCATTCCATGATGAAATGGCAGAGTATACTGTACACTTTTCACTTTGACAGAAAAGCCCAACCAGGGCTGCCAACCTAAAAAACTTAATTCTTAAAAAATCACCCTATATATAGTTCTTCTATCATTGCATATTTTAATAATCATACGCACTAGAGTATTGTAGCAGTATTTTAGTCATCATACGCCACGAAGGACTCAATTGAAAAACTTAAAATGCTGATGTTAATTAGTAACTTAGATGTTTGTGAATTTTACCAAAATTCTTCTCCCAGGAAAATAAATATCACCGGGGCTATAATACATCAAATTCCCACCCTGGTGAAAATGGTAACGTAAATGTTTAGAAGTAATTTCTAAGCTTGAGCAGCTCCAACAATAGCAGATGAATATTATGGTTGTTGCCACAGCGTGTTAATGTTAGTTGAGAAGAATACATTTAAATTTGCTTAAAATTTGGTTAATAATTCAAATCAATAAATTCGTAAAACTGCTAATTGATTCACGTTTGAAAAATTCGATATCCTTTTTTTTTGCGTTTACCAAAATTTGAATATATTTTGTGGTAAACCTTAATGTGCAGATTTCGTTACTGTTTTTTTTTTAGGATTTGCTCTAGAGAATGCAATTTCTCAGATTTTCACGTTCCCGAGAAAATGCAGAAAATATTAAAATTTTCAACGACAAAAACTAAATTTTAATGTATTTTTCTTTTATAGCGAATTTTAATGCCAAAGTGGAATAACATAGTCAAAGTTAAAGCCACATGACTTGAAAGTGCAAAGAGCGACATTCGGGAATCTAATCTCAATTATATTGGCATATTGAGTGAGTGCTTTTTCATTACATGCTGGTCCAAACCACGTTTATGATCCAAAAAATTTACATGGAAAATGTTCACCTTTCTATCAAATAAAAATAAAATTTTCTCGAAATGTCTCTTAGATTTTAAATAAACTTTAAATAAATAAACTTTAGAAAGAATTATAAAAATTGTTGCGAATAGAGATAAATCTCAGAAGTTTTGAAATTGAAATGAATCATTTACTGGAAACAAACACAACTTTATCCTATCTTTCTGTCAGCATACGCATACTGTATCGATAGAAAGATTCATGTTTTGATGCCGTCCAGGAATCGTCTTAATTTTTGATTCTTTCATATGATATGAAGCATTGCTCACACAGGCTATGCGCCATCGATCGATACATAGGATAGTTGGTAAGGCCAATATCTGGTATATACAACTGGTTATTTAGCGATTTTTTTTTTGGTCGGCACCGCAATACAATAATTTTATCATGTTTTGTAGTAAACAGCGTGTATTTTCTTAAGTGTTAGATTCTCTCGCTAATTGTTTTTAATAGAGAAGCTTCCATGGTTTCAATCGATTCGAGCAACTCCTAATAGATCATACCAAATTAATCGCACTAAATACGCATGACGAATCTTTTCTTGACTGCCAATATCGGAGCATGGGTACGTGATCTATATGTACATGATTTCCTCTCCTTTGACTTATCGTAGTGGATTAATTTTCCATCTCCAATGATTAAAGGGCCCAAAAAATCCTTCCGTTTATGACTTGCAAGCAATATTTCTTCAATATTTTAAGCACCCAGCTTTTCTGAGATACAATTTCCCCCCTTTGAATCACTTTTGATGATTTTATTCAACTTAAAATTGATATATGAGTTACTCCTAGAGTAACTGTAGGTACTTTTCGCTTGTGTCGCTAATCTTCTTTAAATAACGATTTCAATTCCACGTTTTCGCACACTCTCTATTTTCCACTTCAAACTTTTCGTTCTTACATTTGTGGAACCATTGATGATAACTTCTTCCGCTTAAAGCAACCTTATTATATGCTTCAACAAATAATAAGTGCTTGTCAGCTGCAGATTTCTTCAAAATTTTCTCAAAACTCGACATTATCGCAAAAAAAAAACAAAAACAAAAAAATACGTGATATTTATACAAAATCGCTAATATTTCACGGTTATGGTATTGCCAAATGT
>JAHXMU010000135.1:1666613-1712189 GCA_019455685.1 Philornis downsi | reverse complement strand
TATATATATATATATATATATATATATATATATCAGATATAGGAATTAAAATTGGAATTAACCACACTGATTTGTATATCGAATGCAGAATTAAAACTGTATATAACTTTGAAACTACATCAAACCTATTTTCGGTTTCCTTGCGTTTTGGTGGCAGAGTCTCCTAGAAGATAAAGTTATTTTATCTAAAGACGGATTTCCAAAAACTTACTATCACCTGTTGACACGATTGAGCATTTCTGAGTCAGAGTAGAAAGTAAATATGGCTCTCATAATTTGTCTTCCTCCTACCGTAAATGAGTCCCAAAAATTTCGTATTAAATATATATTTTTGTACCAGATGTAAGAAATATATCAATTATAAAACCGTAAATTATTTTCTAGAGCAGTTGGGCACAGGAAATTGATATTGTTACTCTTTCTTCTCAGCAAATAAAAAAATAGTTTTCTTTAAAAATAATTACACAAAACTTAGCCACAAAGCTTAGTATTACTGTTTTTTTTTTTGAAATAAAATAGACTGCAATTTAAGCAAAAAACGCCAACTGAATGTAAAAGATCTTCAGATGTAAAAGATCACTCAGATCTTATTGATCTGAGTATTTGAATAAGATCCCAGTCCTGAAATTAAAATTGCCAAAAGTGATTAGTATTAAACAGAAGTCATCAAATCCATCTTTTCGCATCATATTTCGGCACAAAGATATCCACAAAATAAAATACGAATATATTGTGGATATATTTTTTATCGATTTCGGCAGAATGGCATATTGACCTTGGGGTGTTAACACCGACCAGCATCATTTCATCGAATGTGACCACAAAGTTAAGCTTCAGAAATAAAAATGTGCGAGTCCTAGTGTAGAGAAAAATATTCCAATAACAACCACCACTTACCTAATGGAACGCCAGCAGTAATTAATATTTAGTCGACACCATTTTTGTCCCGAAGAATTCAATTGGAATTGTTTCACTTGTCTCATTCATATGGCGAACAATTAGATTAAAGGATATCTAATTGGGTAAATAATTGTTTACGCATCAATTTATTACAGCATAGTTTTGCAATGTCATTAACTCAAAATTGTATATTCTATACCAACAAAAGCGATTTTATAAACGATGGAAACATTTGCAAATATCCCCATTCCGTGAAGTAATAACTGCTAGTATGAAAAAGAATGTAATTCCAAACTATTATAATTATGTTAAAGAGTATCAAAGACCAGATGGACCTTTGTGTTTTATTCTAAAATATCGTTTTATTTAGTGTATCCATTTACTATAACTGCGTTGTGTAATAATTTTCATTACATCATTGAATTACCAAACATACTCAGTAGTGCTATTGGTTGTCTCAGATGCCTTGCGATTAGCATTCTCTGAACAAGATAATATCACATTTTTATTATATTTGTATCGTTAACTTTTTAATGGCATATTACTTTTCATATGCTCCATGTTCATGACTACAAATTATTGCAAAATATCTCTCTGCCTTTCACTATCAACTGTTGTACTAAATGATTTATGCAATTTTTGTTTGGCCACCGAAGATACTTTAATTCATATTGTTTTCTTAGATTCGCCTAAACAAAAATCCATAAATTTTCTAGTGACTGCTACCACATGTTAAAATGAATAGCTTCCAATTCACCCTGGCCTCCATAAGTGTTGGCGCCGAATTATGGCAAAATATGATGCGACACTATCGCTGGTGGCCTTAGTCATAAATCTAATTTAATTTGTAAGCAAAATGTGAAAGGAAAAAGTATGAGGACATTTTCCAATGAAATCTTTAATAATGTAAAAAGACGAAAAGCAATTAAATGGAAATGGAAATATTTTTAAATGAGTAAAATTTTGTTCGGTCAAAAATTCAGCATTAAAAATGCTGATGGAATAAGAGTACATTGTTAGAGATGGGGAAGAGATTAATTTTATAGCCATGAAATGGGAATTTTTTAAATTCAAAACCGAAGAAATGCCGCAATCCTATTCATGTCTGTTGATGAAGTTCCACAGTGGAAATTAATAATTCCAATTGGTTTTTGTTATCACAAAAATATCTAAGAAATGTATTCTGAATCTAGATGTAATTCGAAACAAATTTTAGTGAAAATTTTAGAAATTACATGACCGCATTGGTGTTTGTTGCTGTTGCACATTTCAATTTCTGGCAGTTTAAGCCATTTTTGTGGCCATTAAATCTTTACCTTTAGGAAAATTTAGAAGAGATTTCTATTCGATTGTTTTTAATAAATATGAAAAATAGTTTGCTTATGTCTAAATTAACGGTGATCGACGGCTACTCGATATAACTACAGGGTAGCGCATAAGTAACGTTAAGATTTATTCAATGTATAACTTTTTTCTTTCTGCTTTTATTTAACGCTGACTTTTATTAAATTTTAGAATATAGTTTGGAAATATGTTTACTTTACGTTTTAAAGATAATATCTTTCAAATGATGCCCATTGTTTACTTCTACCTAACGAGCTCTTTCCAAAATTTTGCTATGTTTTCCATAACTTTTCTAAGAATTTCAGCTCCCAGCGTCCCCACTTTTTCTCGGATATTGACCTTAAGTTGTTGGATGGTTCTTGGCTCACTCTTAGATTTTCGGTGCCCCACATTCTGCAATTTATTGTTTATTCACGTGACCATGTAGGTGAAAATAAGTCTCATCCCTCATTATGAGTTTAGGAATAAACTCGTTGTTTTCTAGGCACAATTCTTGAAAACGGCGACTATATTGAATGCGTTCTTGTGCATCATTTGGTTTTAACTCATGAAGCAATTGCATCTTATATGAGAAAAGATGTAATTTAAGAAATATGAATATAAAATTCTTTGCAAAGGCCGCCCAGACATCTCTAACTGCTGAGAACGTCGCTTGGTGGAAGTTTCGGGGTTTTCCTCCACACTTCCTTGCACTCGAGCAATGGTCACTTCATTTCGAACAGCACGAGATCTTCCAGCACGTGGAAGATTGTTGTCCAAAACGCTGAACCACTCGGTAAACTGTTGGAGCGCTAGGAACATTTTGAATACGAAAAAAATTTCGATATGATCTGAATAATCGAATGCTGACTTTCAAAGTAAAATTGAACAACTTTGGTTCTTTGTTCTATGCTGAGCCTATCCATCATAAATTTTCCCAAGTATTATTTAGTTAATTCTGTAAAGAGACGAAAAAAAGACTTAAACAAAAAATGTATTCACTGATCAGATTTTATCGTTACTTGTGCGCCACCCTATAGAAGCATAATTCATTGCTTAGAATCAATTAGATTTTTGTTTAGAATTTTAGAATTTTGTTTAGAAACAAAAACTCTTTAATTTTTAGCGAACAAGGGTTTTACATTTGTTTCAGAGTTTCGTATAATATTGAAATTAATGTGAGGACTACTACATTCTGTTAACTTCCGTCTACATGTCTGTTTGTCTGTGGCTGTTTTAACAGGCAAAAAATCTGTAGATCTGTAGATGATTCATGGCAAAAAGGTACGGCGAACTGAATGATGTGGAGACGTTCCGGTGCGAAAGGAAACAAATCTCATAAATTAAGTATTAGTGTTGTATTTTTTTATCCTTTTGTTGTTGTTGTAAAAAGGGACTGATTTTCCTACCAGAAGTTATGGGATTTTGGTTGCTAGTGTGACCGCTTATGCCGTCTGTATATGGCTCAGCCGGTACATCCACTGTCACCTTTGTAACGCCCCACTCATTTGTTTTCATTTCGGTTATCTGAACATTTGTAGGTCGAGCGCTTTAATACAAGCAATTTGTTATTATTTGCTTCGTACTCTGCCACCTGTCCTATTTCCCTTGCCTGCATTGGGGGAACTGTGGAAACATTATGGGCCGTCCAATTACCCAAACCTCCCGCCATTAGCAATATTATCCTGAAAACAGCGATGTAGAGAAAGATAGAGAGTAGGTCACCACTGGTAGGCAAGAGAGTACATCAAATGGTTTTCTAGTGCCTGTTATATTTGTGGGCCCTGAAGTTCGGTGTACGGTAAGTGTAGTAACGCCTTGTCTGCCAGGTTAGACGCAGGAGGTGTTGCTAGCACAATATGTCGACTGATTAGATTTATGCCCAACATTTATATTTAAAAGACTGCTAATATGTTGTGCCGTTTAAAAGTGGATTTTCATTCTTGCTTTGCTATTGCACTATTACTTTCCCGACCTGTCTCTTGCTCTTTCTGAAATGTGTGAAAATCTGTGAAATCTTTTCTCATTCAATCGTATCGTGAAATTAATTTCGAAACAGAATTGTGAGGACAATGAGAACAACATAATGTACGAAGGCTTTTCACGTGGTATTTGGTTTTTTATTCTCATTCGTTTGTCGTTTGCCATCATAGATCATCAGCGATTTATCTTTTTTTTTTGGGAATTTTTAACTAAATTTAGTATTTTCAGTTTGCCATGAAATATATAGGTGTGTGTGTGTGTGTGTGTAAGAGGGAGGTGAGGTGAAATGTGACAATTTGGCAAAAAATAACGAAGCGTTAACGTTTTTTTTTTGCTGACAAATACCAATAAAAAAAGGCAAATATATGTATATGTACGCTATACATACCCGTATATACATTTATCACAATACTTTTATGTATATAGTGATATGTGAATGTGTATGTGTGTTTACGTATATCTGTCAACAAACTATATTTCAGTTTTTTGTTTATTGTTTCTGCTAAAACAACCCAGAAATTTCAAACAACGCATCCATAGATATTACCCAATTTACGTATACGGTTGCAAAACGGACAGACGTATAGAATAGTATAGATTTGGAAAATGTAGACATTTCTGTAGATTATTTTAGCGCTGTAAAAATTATTCGACAAATTATTTTCGACAATATTCTGCGCTAAGTGAATTAACGATTTTCGATTTGCATAAAATATATCGTTTTTATTATTTTGCGACTGTCCACAGTTCCAAAGCATTTCGATATGAAAATCATAAAGTCTAATTCCTCTAAATGTTAAAGAAATTCGCATTTTGTTTCATTCGACTTTATGCACATGATCTGCGAATTCTTAATGATTGGGATCTATCAAAGTTGCTTATCTTAACCGAAATCAAGTACCAGGGTCCCTCACGAAGGTTCTGTTTTGTGTCAGTTTAGATTTTGTAATGTTATTAAATAAATACCAGAAATCTGATCTTGATTCCTGCTACGATTCGATAATTATCTAGAAAGCAACCAGAAAAACACATTGATTAATTCTCTCTATTGGAACTTAAAGTAACAGATATTTGAGAATTCCAGAAGAAAATAAAATCAGATACTGGTAGAAAGGAAGTCGGGATCCAATTTATGAACTATGAAAATAGTACAAACTCATTTCATATTTGAATTATAAATTCAAGGCTTTTTTTTACAGCTACTTCAATATTCTGTTCATTTTTCCAAAATAAAAAATTGATATCTTCTGTCTATACGAGTAGACCATGCTGACACCGCTCCAAAAACTTTTGTGTTTTACAAAAAGCTACGAATAACAAATCTGCCATTAAAAAACAAAAGTCGATTTTTACAATATGAAAGTTTTTTTGACTTTTCACAATTCAAAAGTATTATCGCCTTTTTTTCTACAAAAAGGTAATTCCTCGTAATTTAGTTTGATAGAAAGTAAGGATCAGAATCAATATCCGACACAATTTTGAATAGGTTGTCGGAAAAAAATTTTGAATTTCGATTTGAATGTCAGAAATTTAAACAAAAATCAAATATGTATTGAGTATTTCGTTTTGCAAGTAGACGTACCCTTCTGATTATATTCAAATTACTTCTTAAAGAAACGATATGGCAAAAATCAAGTTTGACTTTGTGAATTTTTTGGCGAAGGACTGCCCTTCTGTTTTCCTAAACTTAAATCTTGTAATTCAGGTACAGATGTAGTCAGATTTTGCAGAAATTTTGCATATGATAATTTATACGGATTCCATGTTATGAATTCCTGTTTATTTATTTAGATGACGGCTATTATAGAAATTTTATCTTTGACTTAAATAAGAAAGAAAGAAATCAGGTCGAATAGAATGGGATTTAGTCGGTCAGGAATCACACTCGACAGGACGTTATAAGCGATTGGTAAAAGGCTGATACCGTGATAGCTGATGCAACCACTAACGTCACCTGTTCAGAACATGGGATGTAATACATTTATTTTCCAAATTACGGACATGTATATATTGAGTCAAACCGTGCTAAGCAGTCTCACCTTATCGCCAGCTCTACCGACAGACAACTGATGTGAAGGTTTTACATTAGTCTTGCTGTGAAAGCTTTGCCCATGGTGTGCCACCACACAGGTGCCGTTTCTAATTATATGCTTTTCTTTCTTGGTTATGTGTTCTTTCTTTCTTCAGGCGACGGCCGGCACCCCTTTGGTGTACTCACACTAATCCCGAAGGATTAGTTAGGCTACCAGAGATTGGAAGTAGGTCCCTTGGAAAAGCTTCCTCAAGTCCCACTCCCGCACTCAGCCAAAGTACCTTTGTAGTCACTTGGTATGAAGTGAACTACCTCCCGGGTAGGAGTTGAGGTATCTAGGAAAACCTCGGATAGATATGAACAGTGTTTTCCAAGCTAATGCCTTCCTACACCAACGCTTGAGCAACGCAAAAGCACTGAAAACACTTGTTCGGGCAACCACAGCCAGCACGATGCTCCCACTAGGGGTCCAACACCATTGACCAGGAAGGAACAATGTTCCTTGGGCCTCTGGTCATCCGTGCTACCAGAAGAGAAGAACCCTCTGGTCTGGGTTTCGCAGACAAGCTACTCCAGTTTCGCTTTATCATACCTTGCATGGAACTGGTAATCCATAATACGGCATAGATTTTCAATGTCCGAGGAGAAAATATCAACACAGCAAAGCAAAGTACACCATGCTCCTATCATAGTTCATTAACCAGATCTCTCTGGTCAAACAACTATATTTACGTAAAAGATAAATCTTCTGATACTTCCCGACGGCTTCTCTATGTCGCACCTGTTGCCAGGATGTGTCTTGTTTAACTATGACTCTCCCCTTTACTTGGTTTTCGAAAAACGAGTTCCAACATCAGTTTGATATCATATTATAGGTGAATCCCAAGACATAATCCACCTTTTCCTAGGGCGCCTGGCACAAGACCACACTACTTTGTTTTTGTTCGCAAGCATCATACTCTTTGCCTGCTTAATTACAGGATCAGGTAGAGCGGCCTGCGTTTTAGGGGTAATCGGTACAAAGCATCCTAGGAAACACCCGCCTACCCACTCTACCGACAGACAATTGGCGCAAGCTTCTTTGTTGCTCTTAAACCGCCATACTACTATTTTAGTTTTGTTTCGGCTCTTTGGTGAGTCGTCTCCGCCGCCTTCCATAATTACCTTGATTTTTTAACCTTTAATTTCTTGCGGAATCCGAAACTTATAAAAGTGTGTTCGACATTAGTGAGGCGGGCTCTGCGTAGTTATGATTAGACTCTCATTGTTGTCCTTACAGGGGAAGAGTTCCATACCATAACCTTTTTTGTACAATGCCATTTGTACTATGTCTGAACATAGGGTGCTCAATATATTGTCACTGTATGCCAGAAATATTAGGATTAAAAAAAGTTTTGCTGTAGTAAATGAAAAAAGAAGGTTGGAGTAGACTGTGACTGTCTTAGGGATATGTAACTTAGCGATACTTAGCTTTCTCTGAGTTTAGCTACGTAAGTTTATCACTTTGCTCAGTCTCGTGGTACTTTAGCTGCAACTGCGTGGTGATCCGAGTCCATAATACTGCCAGTGAGCATAAGTATGTCTATGACATTGGGAGCGTGTCTTTTAACAGGTGATTGATTTGATTTCCCGTGTTACGTTTAGGTGGTACGTGAATTTTCCTTCCTGCGGCGAACAAAATCAGTAACCGAATTTAGGATTTCCATTCAGTTTGCTGAAATTTGTCACCATTTCCCAGAAGGAAATACCTGCCAGAATATGGGTATCGTAACACGACATTAAGTTCATTCCACAGAGTCAGTCCTGTTTATCAAAAGTGGCCCACTGGGTACGTTATATCATAACTACAGCATTTATACCGAGAAATTGGAAATTAATTGGAAATTTCTGCAATAGTTCTTGCTTTAATGCTTGCCAAATAAATGACAGTCAACAAAGCCCAAATTAAACGTTCTTCCAGTAAATCTTATTTTCAGATTGTATCTCTTTTCTCAAAGAATGCAAGCATTCAGACTCCAAAAAGCTTTGCTTTCTTAAAGAATGCCTGCATGTATTTTCCTTCCTTAAGGTGTCTCAATTGCATAGTCACTTTCGTTTAAGTGGACCACTAGCAGGTAGTCTGCACTCTGCTTATGTATTTCCATATTTTCAAAGGAGTTACTTTTTATAAAAGAAATCTGCTGGAGTTCACGTAAACAAAGCTAGACGAGATTGGAGTTGCATCAATCAGATGGAAGTACGATTACTTTAAAAAAATCCCACACGAATCTTGTTTTGCCTATTTTAGGTAGCTTTAATATGTCTTCTTTTAGATAGAAACTGGTGTGGAACTGTGATACTACTCATTCCGAAATAGTGAGTGCGAATTTCAATACAGATTTTTAAATTTATTCTGATACGGATACTCAAAAAATAAATTGCTCATTTACAAAATGTGCATTCGTCCAATCATGATGTAAGGCTGTCAGGTCTGGTCTAAAAGATGTGCGAAAAGTCATTTAAAGAAACTTCAAGTCATCCAAAACAAGAACTTAAAACAGATACATGGGTTTAACATGAGGTATTCAACCCGTCGCATACATGATCGTTTTAAGGAGGATATGTTACATACTTACATTGGCAAAATAAATGACAAATTCGAGAATCAAAACAGGCTATCGCGTCATAGATTGTTGAAGAATCTAGAAGTATAACTGTGATATCTCTTTCTAAAGGTTTTATTCTGTCTTTTTCCTTTAATTGTTTTCTCTTTCATAGACAAAGATTATTATTTGAAAAATAAAATATCTTCCTCTGCTGCAATACTTTTAGTCTTAACTCAACCTATGTAATTACTAAAATCTATTAAACATTTTTTAATTGTATTTATGATAGAAATAAAATAATAAAAAAAAATATTTATTAACGTAATGTAATTATGTTATCAAATGAACTATTTTTTGCCTTTATTTGCAAGCCAGTTTTAAAGCTTTATATTATAGACTTTATCGGATTCCTAACATTCCTAGCACTGGCCGAACATTGAGAGCATTAATCTAACTTCGGTATGAAACACATAACTTCGGTAATAGGTTTTGTGTAACTGCAACAATTTCCATCCCCTTTTTGCTATTGTTTTTGGCACAACTGTTCTAAAACTTGCAAACGAGTAAATGTAGTTATTCTTATCCATTTTTTTCTCTATACGTTGTGAATTTTAAATGCTTATGAAATGTTTGTTTTGTTAAATGAAAAATATTTTTAAATTGAATTTTCTACAATGTAAAAATGTTGATGAGACATAACCCAATACCACCAGAATTCCGGATTGCGAAATATGCAATCTACACACACACACATTTAATATTGCTGAAAAGCAAAAAAAAAAAAAAAAAAAAAAAATCAATAACATCGAAAAAATAATAGGTTTTGTGATAAAAGAAATTGCTGAAGCGTGAAATTCTAAAAGTGCAGAAACAATGTGATAGGTTGAGGATCTAACACAATGTGACAGGTTTACAATCTTTACAAAGCGTATCATAATATCTTGTAGTACTGATGTGTGTTTCTGGAAAATATTTCGTTATGGGAATTATTACTTGATAGCCTAAAATGTCAAGAGGATGGAGTTAACCTAACATTATGAAGAAGAATTCGTTTTGTGACATCAAACTGAGAAAATATTATGTAGTAGAGGAATAGACGACTTAATCAATTTTTGCCACAGCATATTAGTAAGGCATACGTAGAAAAGGAGTTTAAAAATATAATGCGATCAGCAATCCCATATTCTTTTTATAGGTGTACAGGAATTTGCTTTGCATCTATGATATGACGAAGAATTCTTGCTTTTAAATCTATTATTCATTTACAGTGCATATTTGAAATATGCTTATATGTTGATTATTATTTGCTTATATGTTGGTGATTAGAGCCGACACTTAAGAAGAGGTGTTTCAGCAAGAGTATACTTCAGTAACTTAGTAAGCGAGTTGCAGCAAAATAAATGGAATTTGTTAATTTCACTTTTCATTGACCTCAGTGTTAAAGCAGAAAACAAAATTACCAGTAATTTATACAGGGTTATCAATTTAGTGGTATTAAAACCGTTAGTCTGGCAAGGCTGTTAAATACCTGTCATTTGAAACGTTATTTATTGATTTAGTAGTTTTACGAAGTACACGTAAAAATAGTTAAAACTTACTACAAAAGTGGTGATTCAAATGTAATTTAACACGACCGATTTTGGCTTTACTGCTTGAGAAATAATTTCAAGTTTTGGCGATGTCAAATGACCACAAAGATCATGCGATTGAAGGCCGTTACACTTTTTTTTGTGGAGCTACGTCAAAAACCGTGTATACACGTATAATCCTTAAACGTTGGAGCATTTTAAAACCCACAGTCATCAAGTTATCACCGTGATACCACCCGAAATGTGTGGGGTTGACGAGCTCATGGAGTTTTAGTCGCTATGAATCACTTCGACGGGAAGCATCGCGCATTTTGCGTGCACGGATTTTACGAGAACTCTCGTTCATATATTGCTACTAGGCGACTATATTGTGCTGAATATGAACTACGGCGAATTAGTGAAGCTCCGAGTGCTAATTTAATTAAAATATGGGTAAAGCGTTTTGAAGAGACCGGTTCAACATTTAAACCACAAGCAAATGGTCGCCCAAGAACATCTAGAACCGAAGACAATGTTGAGAGAGTTATGGAGTCAGTACGAGGAAATCCACAAATGTCGACTCGCAAGAGATCGTGTGTCTTACAATTATCACGACGAAGTTTGCAACGAATTTTAACATTGGATCTTAAACTGCATCCATATAAGCTGTAATTAACACAAGAATTGAGAGAGTCTGACTTCATAGCAAGGCTCGCATTTGCTAATGAAATGCTTAATCGATTTTCCAATTTTGAAAATATCCTTTTCTCTGACGAGGCTTATTTCCTTATGAATGGGTTCGTAAACCGTCAAAATTGTCGTTACTGGAACAGTGAAAATCACAAAATCAAACACCAGAAACCATTGCATAGTCCTAAAGTGACAGTATGGGCAGCAATCTCTGGCAGAGGAATAATTGGTCCTTTTTTCTTCGAAAATGCGCGGGGCCAAAACGTCACGGTTAATACGGAACGTTATGTTGAGATGTTGGACGGATTTTTGGCTCCAGAAATTGAAAGTTCAAGAATAGTGAATTCCAGAACTTGGTTCCAACAAGATGGAGCTACCTGTCACACATCAAATGACTCCATGGCGGTGGTGAAGCAGATGTTCCCTGGCAGACTGATTTCGAAAAGAGGTGATATCCCATGGCCCCCACGTAGTTCAGACTTGACGCCTCTTGACTTTTTTTTTTTTTTGTGGGGATACCTCAAACACAAAGTCTACAGTAATAATCCAAGAAACATCGTTCAGCTCAAGGAGAATATCCGTGGTGAAATGACAGCCATTACACCAGTATTACTGAAGAAAGTTTTCAATAATTTTCGTTTGCGGTTAGAGGAGTGCCGTCGTAGAGAGGGTCACCATTTAGATGATGTTATTTTTAAAAAATAAACTCCATTTATTAATCTACAATGCCTTGATTTATTTTAACCATACCTTTTGTATTTATTTTTTAATCTATTTTTTAAAAATGCACGTTCTATTGCGCCACCCTGTAGTTTAATGGTAATACCAAAAGTCTGTTTGAAAAGATATTACTGCACCTGTCGATCGCTGAACTACACGAAACGATTGTCAGTGCATTGATATGACCGTCCCACAAAGACTGGAGATGGCCTCACTAGTAAGTTGTAGCTCAAATTGCCACATCTAAAGCGTCATAATGCAAGGCTAGACATCTTGACATAGTAGAGTCATGAAATATTAGCGATTATATATCGGCATAACACAATTTTTTGTATAAAAATGTCAAGTTTTGAGCCAGATATGCCTCATAAGTGGGAAGTTTTGATTTATTTCATTGATTTCAAAAAAGACACAATGGGTGAATGTTGAAGCATAGGGCGAGAAGGCCTTAAGCAAAATAAGTTGTTTATTGGGAAATTTGGTAGTACTAAGGATAAAATTATTATTAAAGGATAATGCAAGAAAAACTTGTTTGCAAATGTGCAATGCTGTTTGTCAGGTATATAAATGGTTTTTTACACTGTATAGCGAATTGTGAGAGAGCACGTGGCAAGATTCTCAATCAAAGGCCCGAGATAATATTAATGGAAAAAACATATATGTATTGTGTATTTGGTGGGATCAACTTAATGCCGTGTGTTATGAGTTGGTCAATCCAAATGAATCCGGACACAGTCGATGGAATTGAGCTGGGCACGCCAGGATTAGGCGCCCACTACTACTCAGAACATGGCAAAATTATTCGATTGCATGAATTGCATATTGCAGTATCAATCAAAACCTACATACGTATCTCTAATTGGAAAAGTTCTACTTATGCCTGCCGTATTCACCAAATATTGTCCTTTTCAATTCTTTCAATCGATGAGCAGTGTTTCACAGTGTGTGAAGAAGTCAAAAAATTGAGTCAATTCTTGAACAGACTTAAAGGGTGATGTCTTCTATCAATGTAGTATTAGTATGCTGCCAGAAATATCGCAAAAAGTAGTGGTTAGCTAAGGACAACATATTATATAGCACATAATTTGTTGTTTCATCGCAATAGATAACTGACAAAAAAATGGGGTAGGTTGATTGATACTCCCTATAATAATGTTAAAAAAAGAATAGTAAATTTTTCTTGTTCCGAATTTAGTTTTTCTATGGTGAAGTCTTTCTTCCTACTGAATTTACGATCCATTATGTCAGACACGATTTATCGGTCCATCGATGTACGGCCTTTTTCTTTACGTAATATGATATTTTGATCCATTTTTGTGGAAAAAATTGGTATTGTTTTGTCGACCACAATTAGACGACTATTACTGGCTATTAACTATATATGGCTATTAGCTAACAAATGAATAGTTACATTTTTGCAAACATTTGTAAACATGGCAATTGTGCTGGTACCAGCTATTTCCCACTTCTGTGATTTTGCCATATTTTGATCTTATACTGCTTTGAGATACTTAAATCTTTGCAATATTTTAGGCTCAAGCTTAGGTGGTTTCAATATATCACATAGAAACAGATAATCTCGTTTCTTGAGCAGTCCTTGTTCGTTTCTCGGCAGAGAAAAAGTTGTGAAAGATACAAATTTCTTAAATTATGTATTCATTTTCACAAATTACTGATTACAACAAGTGTTTAGAACTGGTTGGTTAGCTCAATTCATAATTTTTATCTCATTTATCGGATGTGGCTCGTCGTTCCATTGAGATAATATATCATGATATAACTCAATAAATAGATAGATTACTGATGCCAGGCTCTCAGAAATTTTTACAGCTATTTTAAAATTTCGTCCGTTTATCCAATTGAAAAATTTCAAACGAAATAAAAAAAAAAAAACTTAAACTGAATTAGAATTGGATCCAATTTTAATTGCAATACTAGAAATTAGATCAAATCAATTTCGGGTATGATTTTGTTTGGGCTCATTACGTGCCAATAATTTTGCAGTAATAATTATATTTACGTTATGAATTTATGGTAATCAAAAATATGGCAAATCGCTTGGCGACTCTTGGATACTTTGATGTTGATGTGAAGTGCTGAAGTTCACCAACATAATTTCAACAAAATGATCTTTAATTGTCTTTGAAATTAATCAATTTAATACATTTTATTTTTTAGTAGTAGTATAAAAAAAACTGAGATAATCCCATTTTAATGGCTTTTCCATTAATTTTGCAATTATTTTGCAAATTATTCTGGCTAGTTAAATATTTCATGCTCACTATTATTACGACTTTTTCCATTAACAAAAAAAACAAAAAAAAAAAAAAAAAAAAAATGTTTTCCATTGGTTTTTAGCAACAAGTCTACAAGTTGTAAACTCCTGACATGTGCTACAACGCGCAACAATGTACGTAAACTAAACATAATTTTTTTACCAATTGATTGATTTTTTTTGCTGCTAAACTTCATGACAGAAAAATCCATATTTCATAGAAACAACAGTATTCACATAAAAATCAGCACAATTTACACAAAATTTAGTTTTAGCTCATAAAAAGCAACGTTCATAAAAAAAGTTGTATATTCGACATTTTATGATTTCTATTTATGATTTGCTATAACGAGTAAATTTATTCTAAAATCCTCTAGAATACGGTATGCTGGTATATCAGCGCACATTTCAGATAATCCATCAATCCCTCCCCACGCCATCCCGCCCTCTTCAAACGGCCCAGAGCAAATCGTCTCAACTCAATCAATTCCAATGGCAACAATCGCTGCTTTGGGTTACTACGGAAAATGTGATGCCATCAAACACAATGCGAGATTCGTTGGAGGCATCTGAGAGCTTTGGCATGTTGGGGATTTAGGAATTTATTAGTTTTGAAACAAATGGAATCGTAAAAAATTATCCTTAAACTTGTTTAGCTGTGTATGAGTGTTGACGAGACAAGGAAAGTAATTCCCCTGAAGCAGAGGGGAAAAGTGAAAATTCGTCAAGTGGAAAGAGCAGCGGATATTATAACGAATTGGGCTACAAATTGAAGCAAAAAATCAAGGACCGCTGACTGTGTTCGAAACTTAATGATATAGAAATATTTTATGTGTCCAAATTTCATTCGTGGTTATATCCGTGTTGAGCTCTTGCTACTGATTACATTTATTTTAGATTTAAAAAGCCACAACAACGAAAAGTGGGTCGGCAAATTGAAGAGGCAAAGTCTGGTTTTAAAATAAGCGCTTCATATTCATCACTACTGGTTTTTACATGAAGGCATATGCGTTTAGCCGCCTAACTTGGCGGGACTGACTTTTCTATTAAAATGCACAAACAGCTTTAGAAATTAATTAAATTCCATATTGTTCACTGTATAGAATTTTACATTAACGGGCAATAGGAGATGGAATGCGTTGAATATTTTTGATTGGATCTAAAATTTGTAAAACTATTTTTCTACTTTGTACAGTTTTTATTGTATGATGGAGGAGATTCCTTGTTCATCATTCCGTTTGTAATAACTAGAAGTATTCACCTGAGACCACACAAGATAAACATCTATGTTCTTAATCGTCTCAAGCATTGAGGTGGAATCAGTTAGGATAGATCTGATAGTAAACGAAATGAAAGTGAAGTAATATGTTTTGAGCGGGCAAGGATCTGATCGAATGAGAATAGAAATGTTCAAATGGATGAATTGATTTACCTCGTCTCCGCTGTGAACAAAACTAATGATGTTAGCCTGATGATTAAGAGAAAGGCATAGTTTGCGAACAGATGCAATTCTGAACTAAGAAAGCGATTTGCTGTCAAACCCCATTTCGATGAACAAAACTTCTGCTGTACCAGACTTTGGTTTCATCTGCTTTGTTCTATCGCGTATAATCTTAGATTATGTCAAAGATGGATGAATAAGTAGTGGGAGTTCTCGAAAGAAAAATACCTGGGAATGTATGTGGACTCATCATTTCATTAATGGGGAATTCCGATCTCGCATGAGCAATAAGCTGTATGAGTTGCAGCGATTACGGTGGCCAGATCATGTTGTGCGGATGAACGCAAACGCTCTAGTGTAAAAATCTTCTACAACGATCTGGGTGGATGAGACAGAAGTAGGCCATCAAAAATCAGTTGAAACGGCCAAGGTATTGAGAAAAAAAAACTGATAGGACGAGTTGAAGAAGAAGCACAGAAGACCGAAGCGCTTTGGAATTATTTTATATGTGCGAAATACAGCGTGGCACACTAATTGGGCTACTATATAAAAAATTCAAATAACTTTGTTTTAATCAATGTTTTTCGTTTGTTTTTTTGATTATATGGAAAATTTAATTTTATTTCATATGAATAATTGAGTTTTGAATATGATGGACCGTAAATGATCTCTATGCTCTTTCACGCATATGCGACACTTGAACAGAAAATTATTCATTGTGGCTTGAAGGGTTGATGTCGTGATCGCCTCAATTATTGTTTTAATGGACTGCTTCAATGCAGTCAAATTCCTTGGTTTTGTTTTGCACAGCTCTTGCTTGACGTAACCGTATAAAAAAGCCAAGTGCAGGCTGGTCAGGTGACTTTGCAGGCCAGCGGGAAGAGGAGTCTCCGGATATTAATTTGTTTGGGAATTTTGTTGGCTATGGGTGCAGTTGCTCCGTCTTGTTGGAACCAACTGTTGTTGAAACAGATACGTCTCCGGTACAGTTCTGGGTAAAAAAAATCTTTGACTATTTTCAAATAATGGTCCCCATTGACATTGATCACCCTGTATAATAGATAAGAATGTCTATTCTTATTGCCATTACTATCAACACAGGTCCGAATAAAAAATTTGAACACAACAAAACTTTCCCTGCCGTTAATTATAGTTTGGCTACCATTTGAGCCGGCTCCTCGCGATTCGACCAACATCGTTTTCACTTGACGTTGTCGTAATTGACCAACTTTTTATTGTCAATCACTATCGGCTTAAGAAATTGAGTAACTTTGTTGGAATTCAGTGGCGATTATCAGATGAAAATTCGATCCAAGTGGCTTTTTTTTGCGTTAACTCACGTGGCAGCCGTACATCAAGCTTTTGATTTTGTGATCCAGTCTTATTGAAGTGGTCTCAAATGGCTTTTTGTGTAACATTTTGGTTCAGGGCAACGGAAGCAGTGCTCGTTTGGCGGTTGAACTTGACATTTTAGACAAATGCTCTTTCAGAGCACATTGCGTTCTTGACATCAAAATTAACAGAATGAAATCATCGAAACCATAATTGGGTATAATTAGCTGTTTCAGTATTAAGGCTATAAACATTATTCGCATTTTCAGCCGTCTGCCAAGCGTTTTTGCATTTATCGAAGCAAAATTGTAAAACTTTTTGAAATGCTCTTTTTTGAGAATAAAAGCTTATCTTTTTAACCCCATCTTGTCGTATGCGATCGCACTTGCATTAAGCGAGGTAAATATTACTGGAGCCATCTGTTGGAAAAATAAGGGATTTCTTTTTAATACATAGCTTTACATACCGTACTAAAAATAGGGGGACATGAGCGGCGTGGTCTATATAAGACCATAGAAAGGAGAATTGAGAAGTTGAAGTTAAAATTTTTTGATCTTGAAATTTAATATATATGAAGGCAACTAAAAAAAAATAAGTGCAGGAAGCATATTTGTTGATTCAACTGGCTTCAATTTTGAATCAAATTTTTTTGCTCTTTCCAAATTTTGGTTTTTATTTAAGTAGTAAATACTAATAAATAATAAATATTAATAAATACTTTAATTCCAATTTCATTCTGATAGGCGGTTGCTTTTCGAGTTCTTGCCATAAATATTTGAAATTGTCCATATATCGTAGAGTCCCAACCGATACTGTTATCCAATCGCTTTCCATTTAGTGAAAAATCAAACATCAAGAAATTTGAGATATTTTCAGTATGCATTCTGTTAACAATTCTTTTTAGCAATATTTTTTCTTATTCAGCATAATTATTATAATTGAATAAATATAAAATTTAAGAATCCTACACAAATCTTCAGTCGTGTTCGGATGATCTTGGCGTATTAAATGGTGGTTGGTTGTACAAAATGGAGCTGTTTAATTCATATTTGTACATTAAATTTATGAACTCATCCAACACGTTTGGTCTGTTTTCGCAACAAAATCGGACCAAAACATCTTGCAGAAAATATAGGATACTTCAAACTAATATTTTGTCTATAAAAAGCAATTTTATTATTTCTGTTGTGTGTGTGTAAATTTGTATAGGTATATCTTGGCACTCCTTGTACTGTATTTGATTTTATTACGTTACTTAAATTTCAATGGCCCCCAACATTAGAGCGGCAAATGTATTTGACCTAGACTTGATGCCATCGTCATCATCATTACCGATTTATTGGCTTCATTCAACTGGACGGCATGTCTTCATTGTGTTAGCCATCAATCCGTCTATCCATCAATTGATAAAATTGAATTGTAAGCAATTTTTTTCTGTTCGTTCTGCTACTGTGATGATTCAGAAACTTATGCCAAAGCAAATGTTTACTTTAATTTACGTTTTGTTAAATTGATGATGACAGAACGGACCCGCAAACAAAGGATGGGGGAGGGGGAAAACACTGAGTCTAGCGCAGAAGGTTGTTTGTTCTTATCGGTTAAGAGTTTGATGACGTTGTCACTGTTGTGTTTTCTTACGCGACGACATTAATAAAATCTGGCATAATTTTTGTATATTTCTTTTGCACTTTATCAAACGCAGTAAGACTGTAATAGGAGACAATCATCATTTGATGTCGGCCCATCCTTGCAACTGCCATTATCGTCCTCATCAGCGTCAGTACCCGCAAACTATGAAATTATCATAAATATGTTTTCAATGGTTGCCAGAGGTTGTTGCTGCAACACCAAAGGAGTCCACAAATTGAGAGTGTCATAAAGTACACGTTGCTGCCACAGTTGGTATTTTATGGAATTTTAACGACACATTTCGATGAATGAAGTGAATGACTGAAGTTAGGCTATGAGAGAAAGAGGAGATGGCTGACGAATGAGAGAAACAGTTGGCGCAAAAGGGGGCTGTAATGTTGTTTTTGGCTACAAAGGGTACAAGGTTTGAGCCTCCATGGGAGGCGTGCCCAACTGTCAATGTAGCTAATTTACTAATACCTTGACAAACAAAGGAATCATATTCCGTATCAGTTGTTTGCCCGAGCTGCTGATTATGTCAAAAACTCTGTAGTCGTTGGAGATTTTTCTACTTCTAGAAATTTATGTAACCTGATTTCTTTGCATTACTCTCATCTTTTCGGTTGCTGCTCGTTAAGCACATATTTCAAAGTGCTTTTGCCCTCCACCACCTCTCGCACTTACGCTTCTGTAGCTTTCCTGAAACGCTGTGTTATTTCGTTGTGTTGCTGTAAGGATACAACATTATAATATTACGATTTTCGTAAGTGTATTAAGTAAGGAGGACACACAGGAAAAAATAAGATTCAGATTTGACGAGGATGTGCTACTGCAGCTGCTGCTGCTCTTCTGCAACATCGTTATTTCTCAACAAGATTTTGAAGAACTATCATCGGCATCCGGTTTAAGGCATCAGAGAAGGAGAATGCGTTTGTTAGCACACAATTGAAGGGGTTATTAAGAATTTTCTGAATGGATTGTTAGTTAACCTTCGTAGAAATTTTGACAGAGACTGTTTTCACATCAAGGACTTTATGCGAATAATTAATTAAGAAAATATCTTAAAAATTGAGAATTATTTATAGAGAACATATGTGATATAGAATAGAATATATGTGAAAGCTTTTCATCAAGTGGGACAAAAATGTAGATGGTCAACAAATTATGTTACTCTCTAAAACCTCTTTACAATGAACACTGAATGTTCATTTTTGAAGTGACGGTTGGCTTTCAGGTTCAGGTTGATAAAAATATTTAAAACAAATATCTTTTGCTTTATTTGAGTATTGGAAACAAATTCTTTAGCTGATAAAATACTTGGAATTGAATGACCTGACTTATAAAGGGTGATTTTCTATTTTTTTTTTAAATCGAATAAAACACTCAAATTTGCATCACATATTAAAATTTTTTATTAGAATCGATAAATTAGTCTTTGTCATTTAATTTTTAAAGTAAATTTTATGTGAATGTTGTCCGCGGCTCCGTCTCAAAATGTCCATTCGGAAGGTCCAATTTTTCGTCACTTTTTCGAGCATTACGGTCTGTATTCCACGAATAACGCGTGTTATGTTATTCTGTAAGGTTTCAATAGTGTTCGGCTTGTCCACATAGACTAACAACTTGACATAACCCCACAAGAAATAATCAAGAGGCGTTAAATCGCTTGATCTTGGGGGCGAACTCTCAGGGCCAAATCGAGAGATAAACTGCTCACCAAATTTATCCCTCAATATATCCTTTGTTTTACGAGCAATGTGGCTTGTTGTATCGTACTGATGTAACTACATGTCAACCAAGTTGAACTAAGCCAATTGCGGGCGAAATTTCGTATCATGGCTCGATATCGTTCGTCGTTGACGGTAACGTTCCTTCCACGGTCGTCTTTGAAGAGAAATGGACCGATGACACCACCAGCCCATAAACCACACCAGACTGTCGTTTTCTCGGGATGAATCGGTAATTCATGTATAGCATGTGGCTGTTCATCACTTTAGATGCGACAGTTTTGCTTGTGTACGTATCCGTTCAGCAAGAAATGAGCCTCATCGCTGAACACAATTTTTCGATAAAACAGCGGATTTTCATTGAGCTTCTGTAAAGCCCATTCACCAAAACTTACACATTGTGGTGGGTCATTCGTCATTCCATGGTGAAATGGCAGAGTGTACTGTACACTTTTCACTTTGACAGGTGACGTTTGGACGCCATTACCAACCAGTGCTGCCAACCTGAAAAACTTAAATCTTAAAAAAATTCTCTATATGAGTTGAAACTTCATCGTTGAGGAACAAGTTAACATTAGGGCATTACATCAATATTTTGCACATGGTTTTTGATATGGCGAGACAAAGTTTTTATGGGCCTTTTGGTGTTTTCCTACCGGAGGATTTGGCAAAATGAGTCGAAAGTTTTTAAAAACATTTAAAAGAGTTTTTGATCTTCTGAAAAGCTTTACAATGGATGTAACAAACTTACATGTAAGAAACTAAATTGTCGATTTCATTATAACCATGTTTGAGTGTATTTTCAAAATTTGTGTCCCTCTTCACGCATAGAAATGAGTTCGATTAGGCCGTGTCATGTCTATTCGTTTGTCGAGCCGTTTGGCATGAAACTTTATAAAACTTTACACAGCTTTACATACTGCCAAACAATAGCGGGCTATTCCAAATGGTCCTATATCGACTCGTCCCTTTTGGTACGTCTTATAAAAATCGACCGGTTTACCGAAATCGATGTTTCTTTTTCCTAATTTCTAATTGAAAAGCAGCAATAATGCAAAATTTTCCACTGTATGTTTGATAAACTTAGCTCTGTGAATAAGAATAGGCCGCTCTTCTGGCACCTCACATACAAAAACTGACAAATTTTCCTAAGTTTAACCTTTTCTCTGTAAAATTCTAACTGGTAGATTGCAGACTCTACACATTGATTTTAAACGTGAGACCGAGAAGCGATAAAGAGTTTTCGTGCTCTAATGTAAAGTCGCATTGCAACCGGGTTTTACAGACCTGTAGAGTATCAGAGGTGGTAAGATAGGCCTCATCTGCGCCAATGGGGATTATGTTCCATACTAGCATAATCAATTCGGTAACTTTTGGCTGGAAGAAAGGCCTGAGAGTTGCAGAAGCTTAATCCAAAGAAATTGTCGGCTGTTATTCCTGGATAATCCAAGATTACTTGACTACTCCGGGGGCGCTAGCGATCGCATTGTAATATGCTCAGTATGATTAGCACACCGTGGATGAAGCTAGCACACCGGCGAGACTCACGTAAAACCCCCGTTAACTCTGGATTCTAAGAGATTGCAGAATTTGTTCATAGTATTGCTGTATAATATAAAAATTGACCAAGTAACAATATCACTGCTGTTACCTCCCATGCAAATGACTTGGCTTCTTGGCTTCGTATTCTTAACTCAATTCCTCCAAATTTAGCACATATCAAGCATGTAGCAAGACTGTTTCTGAGAATGAAAATAGATTACATTAAGATATCCTTTTTGATATCCGCACATAAAACAACCAACTTTCAGAAATTAAGTCTTTTATCAGTAATTTCTAAATTATAAATTTGGAGAAATCAAACGAATAACCGAATAATGAATACACAATTTAGCTCATACATATTTGGATTCGTGTCACTCATCCAGTTGTACTAAATGTAATATCATATAGCACTCATCAGATATTTATTAAATTTAGTTCTGACAGAGATAATGGACTGCTTTGTCCAGCCCCTCTCAGACAAATTGACCAACTCATTTCGAAACGTCTAGTAGATTCTATCATAGGGCTTTGTTATTTTTTCCCTGGTTAAAAAGTGTATTCATTCCTCCAAAAGTGTACCATAGATGTTCCAAAGCATCATACCATCAATACTAATTATATGGCCAGAAGTTGAAAAGTGCTATGATTTCACTTGAATGCATAAGAAACGTACATTTATTAAGAAGGTGGAAATATTATACTTCGATTTTGTGTAGTTTATAGGTTCTATTGAAACACTATAATTTTCAGTATAACTAGTTATTAACAAATCCTTGCTGATATCCGTCCTTAACAATGCACACAATGTCTTTAAGGCGACTCACATCAATTAGTTGCTTAGTGATCTTTTTTATAAGATCCTTTTCTCGTAGAATAAAAACGTGAA
Source organism: Philornis downsi (assembly GCA_019455685.1). Classification (NCBI taxonomy): domain Eukaryota; kingdom Metazoa; phylum Arthropoda; class Insecta; order Diptera; family Muscidae; genus Philornis; species Philornis downsi. Next base: position 1,689,553 of record JAHXMU010000135.1, on the reverse strand, counting down.
ATCTGAAGAGCTAAATTAACAAGCGTGCAACTAACGATGTAAGAAGGAAATAAAGATAATCAGTGAATTATAAGTTTTCCTTCATTCCATCCATTTCATGCCATAAGAAAGTGACGGAGCAAACCATCGCTCAAGGTCATAGGAATGGTCCTAAATTTATTTTCTGTTTCAGTAATACAAAGCGTAGAGAAGACGAAGGATTCAATTTCGAACATAGTGTACTGGTTCAATGTAAGATGATGTGAAGAGTCCTTTTTGTGTTTGGCAATTTACTACTCATGTTGTTGTTATCCTTTTCATTGTTATAGTATTATGACACAAAACAACAGGATTCAGTAGCTGCAATATTCACAAGAACATAAGTTCCATGTTAGATTACTGAACATGATGTTGTCTGTTATAAGTTCAAAGAAAAATTGTTTAATTTTGGTAAATTAGTGAATGCGTTGTGTAAACAGTCAGCGCTGTAAGAAACCGGACAAAGATAACTATCAACGAGGCTACATCGCGCTGCTTTACATTGTTTGAGTTACTGAATAATAGAGAAGACGAAGAATTTCACACAGGGCATAATGTACTAATTCGGTGTTCGATTATGTTAAGAATACTTTTTGTTTTTACTAGTTTATTACTCATGTTATTACGACACAACTAAATGTAGCCAACAATGGTTAAAACTGCTATGAATATGTTGCATAACTGAACATGAGGTTTTTTTTGGTAGCTCAAAGAAAAATTACTTAGTTTTTGGTTAATTGCCAACTGTGTTGTATAAGCAGTTAAGTACATATATATCTGAAACTGGACAATGGTACAGTTTACAAATAAATTATGGCAAAATGTATTTACATTAATCTAAACATTAAAACCAATTAAAACCAATATCGATATTGGTAGTTGCTATAGTTTAACATGTACATTTAGTTAATGGTTATGACTGTAACTTAATATATGATCTGTCATGAGCATGTTTCCTGTATTGAAATCTGATACATGGAATAAAATGTTGTATTCTATAAATTACTGGCAACACACTTCATACCACCAGCATGAAATTCATAAGAAATGGTCAGACTTAAAAGCGTCTTAACTAAAATGTATGCAGGTCTGACTATAGAAAATAAAAGCTTTGTTAAATACGGTGAAACCCAATAATTCAAAAAATGGAAATATTGCCGAAGGATATACATATAAGGTGTAGTAAAAGGAAATCAATTACTTTTGCAAGATATGGCTAAGGTCAAACATGCACCTTTTTCACTATGATAACCGATTTTCACTAGCTTATCATCAGTTTTTTTCACCCGTAAAATCATACGCCATAAACAGGAACCGGTTATAGACACATGTTGTCAGGTTTAGACTATATATATAAGGTGGATGCAAAAAACTTCCCAGCCAAACTTCTGGAGCTGGCAATATTTTGCCAATAGGCATTAGGATTTCTTACTGAAAAAGCTGTAAATTTAGCCTAAACCAGATTTTGCAATTGTAATAGATTACCTTTTAATACACCTTATATCCTTTGGCAGTATTTCCATTTTTGGCAGAATGAATGTTGACGGTACAAAGAATTCGGCCAAAGAGTATTAGCTTGATCTTCAATGCTGGCTTGACCATCGTTTTTGCCGAATCACAACGATTTGACCATCATCAGTCACCACCCATTTCAGAAAAGGGTCGATTTTGTTGCGACTTAGCAACGATTCACAGGCAGAAATTCGGTTCATGAAGTTTTGTTGCGTTGACTCATGTGGCAGCCGTTCATCGAGCTTCACTTTGTATGCAATTCAATTCAAATGATTCCGAGCGATTGTTTGTATGATTTCATTATTCTTTTCATATTGACATATTCGTTAATTGACCTTTCAGAGTGTGGTGCTTCTTTAAGAAAATTACCGTAAAAAAAATGACAAAACCAATATTTCGCATGATTGATTATTCAGTATCAGAATCATAACCACCATTTACAATTTCAGATGCCTGGCTTGCCTTTTCGCCTTTATTGAAGAAAAAAAAAATAAAATATGGCGTATTCTGTCCTTCCTGTATAGTTTTTTACTACAAGATCTTATTTTTCTAAAGCCATCTAGCGCAACCTGATCACACTCATAAAACTCAAGATACAAACATTATTAAAGTCATCTGTCGAACAAATAACGCACTTCTGTGCCTTACACATGTATTTGAGTGTTGGTCTGAACTGCTGTCGAATTTTTAAGTCTACATGAAGCCATTTCGATAACGCGATTCTAATTTGACTAAATAGTCGTCATTTCTGGTTGTCATGAAAAGAAATGGCGGTTTTGGAGTGATGGAATTGCCGAACATATGAAATCACCCACAGGCAATTCTTGAAATTTTTACAACAAATGTCTCAAAATAGCATACTAGTCTGAAATTTCTAGAAATATTATCAGTTATTTATCATCGAGATCTCTCTCTGAAATAATATCCAAATTTTTGGAAATTACCAACGAGTTTTAAAATCATTCAGAGTTCAAATAAGCAAAGAATTACAATGTAATGTAATGTAAGAACCAGTTAACTATTTTCTAGTTACAATTTCCTAAAGATTAACTTCAATTATGTACAAGTTAAGATGAATTTGCGATTACTCATTCTATTCTACCAATCACAGTGGCTGCAATATTATTAAGCCAGCCTTAGTATTGATACAAGTATTTAAATCGTAGCAGGCTATTACATTTTTGTATGGTTAGCTTCAAAAGGATGCAAAGAAAAGAAAAAGAATGGAACTTTTATATGATCAAGTGAAATTATCAATTTTTTGTCACCTCAAAATATGCTGAACCGAAAAATTTACACTTTAAGCATTTTTCTTCAATGCGTATTCTTTACGTTAGCGATCTATGGAATGCAATATGATAACATATCGTGTTAATTAATTAAGTTCCATTTATTAATTTTTGATAGCAAGTCGTTCATTTTAGTGTTTTTCTACATCACAAAACAGTAAAATGGAAAATTTTCAACTTAAAATATGCTTAATCATCCACGTAATCCTTTGGCATGACCTTCGTCATGTGAAAGCAAATTCCACACCACTGTTGCCATTGACGTTGCTCACTTTTTTGGGAGCTTAATAGTTCATTGAACAATATTTTAACCGAAAGTCGTATATTTTCTAGATTACTTTGCAATTTTGTACAGTCTTGTTTTTTCCCCTGGCGGGATGAGAGCGAGCAATGCACAAGGGGCTATTTGGATGGGCGGCGTGGCTGACATATAATGTTTCTGGCTCAGTGGATGCTGTACGATGTAGCGGCCAACATCCTTTTCCCAGTCAATGACACTGGCACACACTCTCTCGCATGACGTTCATAATTTTAAACATTTGCCGTTTGTTATTTTTGCCTTTTTGTGCCATAAACTTGCGCTGAAAATGCAAGTCCGTTGAACCGTACATAGCTGCAACGGCAGCTTAGTATGAAATCAACAACTATAAGCCTGTGGATTTACGCAGAAAAAAAACATGCATTCTTATCACTATCACCATTATCATCAGTATGATGATCATCAGCCTCAACCGCGACATTTTAGCCGCGAAGGATGTCAGTGTCGTCTGCTGTGACTTGACTGCAATGGAAGTAACTGCTTAAAGCATGGATGATAAATGGAATGTTGCCTTCACGGAACCACAGCAGAGCAGGAATAGTTTTCCAGAGAGTTGAAGTAAATATTTTTGTTATAATAAAATCACGAACGAAAAGAAATTAAGGAATTGTTTCTTGGAAAGTATTTGAAAGTATTTCATTAGAAATTTTAAAATTTAATTAAATAAAAGGAAGAAAAATGAGTAAAAGGAGACAGTTTATGGCAAAAGGTGATGATGAGTTGTGTAAAGATTATATTGCATTTGTGCTGGTCCGAATGAGAGTAATCTAAGTTATACATAATTCATTTAAAAATATTGAAAGTTTAACGTCTGGAATAACTAGTGATTGCTTAAAATGAGATGAAATTTTTGTATTAAGCCCAGAATTTATTTTAAAATTCCACTCGCAGGAATGAATGTATTTACAACTTGATACGGCAGAAATGTAAAACATAGAATAAAGTGTTTAAAGTATCAAATATATTTGATCCAATGTGGTGCAGAATCTTTTGAGTCGATTCAAAGATGACCATCCGTCTGTCTTGCTGGCTGTCTGATAGAAGCGATGAATATCATAAATTTTTATGAAAGTATATAAAACTTGGCACAACCTAATATTTTGTTGGGACTGCAAATCGGCTATGTGCATCCATTGCTTCAAGTATCCACCATACAAGTTGAGCAATTTTACGGAATTCAATATGTTTGGTGTAACTTCTTATTCGTAGACTGCACTGACTTAAATTGTTGTCTATTGTGCAGGGAGAATTTGTAAATACTGTTCGATTAACCATGGCCCTTCTGGCACTTCCCACACAAATGATCGCTATAACCCATGTCTTCTAAGATCTGTATCTTTTATTTTATTGCATTAACTGCAGTCGAAAAATGCATTAGAATGGAAACAGAGTGCACTGTAGCACTCCTTCTAGTAAGTACCATATAAATTAGACGATTTTTTTAAATTCAATCTTTCCTTGTTTCGAATATGCATCTCACGTGACGATGCTACAGCTTACAAGCAATTATTGTCTTGTTCGTATTTCGTACCAATATTTGAATCAGCTTGTCTCTCATGTCCCTCATAATTTCTTTGGCTCACACTCTCCATATCTTGGGATTCTCATTTAAATATCGATTTATATATGTATTTGATATCCTGTACTATGGCTTGACTAGAAGCAAACAGTCAGCACGTTGTTGGTAAAATGTGATGCCAGGCAATGGGAAATGCTTTCAACGGAGAAGCTTTTGTCCTTAATCCATTCAATATTAGTTCAATTTGAATGTTCTCGCGTTTCTAGCCTTCCAAGATATTTCACACGTACAGTGTAAGGAGAAGAATGTATGTGACATGTTTCAAGCTGCCTTTTGTGGTTTCTTGAGCGCAATTCCAATGGTTACCAGCACATGAAGGGCAGGGTAGTAACGTTGTTTATTCGCCACAAACTCGAAGAGTTGTAAATGGGCGAGAGAGGGGGGACATCATAATGCCAATGTTGGGTTTTTGCTCTGCTTGAACGGAAATTTGTTTATTTAATAGAAAAATCAGTATAATGAAAAAATATAACAGAAAACTGAAATTTATGGTTTTTCATATATTTTATCCACCCAAAAAGTGGCTGTCGTTTTGTGATGCTACTTCAGCTGTTGCTACTGGTGTTTCGTACTGGAAAAATGTTCAGGATATTTTCAATCGCATTTATTGAAAGGATGTATAATACCGGAAAATAGTTTAGCTTTTTTTTGTGTTTTGCCTTAGCTCTTTCTCCTTGGGAATTAAATTCTTTGCCATCATCTTTGTATTTCTAGGTCTTCAGCAGTCGGTACATGTGTTGATACAAAACAACATTTTGAAATTGTTTATAAGTTTTTCTATTTTGTGCAATTCAGTTTGCTCTTGCGTTGACTTTAGCTCAGCTTTTTGGTAATTTCATTCAAATTTTGTTTGCCTTTGTGCTGCCTTTAAGGTTAGCTTGTGCTGCTTCGCATTTTCGTTTTGTTTGTTTAGAGACAAGAAACATTTTTGTATTAAGTTTACATTTCCATTTGTAGCATCTGAAAGATGTTTGATGTAGTTTTAATTGAAAAGGGATTTCGCTGAATGACGTGAGTAGAAAAACGATGGCGATAGAAATGGTAGATAGATTTTCAACTTCAATCATCCATGACAACTTAGGCCCGGCTTAAAATTGAAATTTTCTTATTTACATTTAATGTGGAAAAGACAACTTAGTCAGACTGAGTTTGTTGGTAAAACGAAATTAAACTGAAAAATAGTTCAGTTTTGTTTCCGTTTTTGGTATCAGAATCAAAACTAAAGACATCTTTGACTACCGAAAGAAAATTGTATGAAATTTGTACAGGTAAACATATGGTAAAATGCACAGTTTGAGCATGACTTAGTTACTTTAGTAGTGACCTGTGAAAAAAAGTCATCCATATTTTAATAAATGTTACCAAAAATATGGCCTATGTATCTTCTAAACTCATGAATGCTCTTTGATTTTGTAAAAAAATATTCGAAAGCGAGAACTTTAGGGCATAAATGTTCCTTAAGTTAATTATAAAAGAAACCAAAAATTATATATTTTTAGTTTATATTCCTTAAAATTTAAAAGGAAACAAAAAACAGAAGTTTGCAAAAATCCCAAAACTGAAGTATTTTTCATCGGTATATCAACTATTCTCAAAATTGCTGTTAAAATAAAACCAATGTAAACATTTCTTATAAAAATTCTTATCTCACGACTTTTAGCCGAAATTTAACGGGGTTGTACATTGCGATGTTGCCTTCATTCGAATGAATGAAGTTACGAGTATATGAAGTTATGAAATGCAAACCATTTAACGTCTTTCTTTTGACCAAAAGTGTTTCATGATATTCTAAATTGATTAAGCGACGTTCATCTGTCTGGCCGAAGGACAAGGTAGCTTTCATTGATCTGTGTGAAATTTTTTAAAACTTGCCACAGCCTAATATTGTGTCACATTGGAACTATTTGCAATTAAAAATAGGCTATAGCGACCCATCCCTTCTGATAGCTCTCATGTAAATTGATCGATATCCCGAAATTCGGCTATTGAATCAACCTGTAACTTTGTCTCTCGTGCTATTTCATAACACTTGGACAAATTTAAAAGATCTATAGATTAGCCACGACGTTTCTGCGACGTTTCCCATGCAAATGACCGATTTAATCCATGTATTCTTATCTTCATATCAAACAATTGTACGAAATTTTGTCAAATTTGGCACAAAGCCTGCGTTTGGGAAACGTAGTTGAATAGAATTGGATGAAGAAGTTGCAGCTGATTGATTGCAACTGGGGCAAATAGACTGCTGTTGTTCTTGATGCAATAATTTTAATGTGGTGATCGACACTGCACCCGGTTGGAAATTTCCAAAGTAGGTTGTGGACTGTATTTTGAGGTAATGTTCTGTACCGCTGGGAAGGCAAGTCGACCTGCTGATGAATGTTATGGCGCCTTTTAATCAGATAATTTCTCAAGAGTGATGCTTACCGCTTGAGCTGTGCAGAGTAACTGACTTTTGGTTTTTTACAATTTATGGTAGTTACAAGTATAATTTTTGGCTTTCGTTAAATATTATCTGAACAATTATCTTAGGAATAATTCACAATATCTTTACCCCAAAATGGGCAATAAAGGTAGTATAAAGCACAATTTGATTTAATCTTATACATATTAGGTATGTTCATGGAAAAATTCATTTTCAAATTCATTTTTAATAAGTTTTTATAAAAGAGATAAGTATAAACGTTATTTATAACAAGTTTTTAGTGAAAAGGTAAGTATAAACAACATGTTTATACATAGTTTTGAGAATGAAAATGAAAATGGATATTGTCCCATAACCTCTTATACAAATAACCCATTTAACAAATATTTTTTTGGTTCACACTTTTTTTTATTCGTTTGCACTGTATTCTACTGAATTAGGTGCGTTTTAAGCGTTTACTAACGTAGGATCTGAGAATATACATATTTGAATTTACCATTGAATTTATATTAAAATTAACCTTCCTTTTGTGCATTAAAATGTACTTTTGTAAGAATATTATTGTGAATGAACTCAAATTTTTGCGCCTGAAGTGTTACATAACTTCATTGAGTGAAAATACGTGTACTAAATGTAACTGAATTCTGAATTGTAACATATGAAATTAACTGTTGTCGAAAGTTTTGTAATAAGAAAAAATAGACTTACAAATCAGATCTCAACTGGTAAGCACAACTCGTTGCATCAATAAATCTCTTTTGATTTGGCACTAATTCTAATTCTCATCCTTTATTTATCGCCACTTGTAATTTCTGCACGATCAATTTGATTACATATAATTTCACGTTTCCACATGACTGTGATCTTATATGATCCAAATTACAAGTGCCAACTTTCATTTCTCTGGTAGAAATCAACTGTGAAATTGGTCCTCCTAAAGATCATCGCTATTGGATAATTCGCAATACAGTCCACCATTTACATTCCACAACTAGAACGAGAGAGGTACTAAATTGATTAGAGGATTCCCCGCTACTCCCCCTGCTATCATATCAATCATCTCTATCAATCTATCACCACCTCTGTACAGATAGTATAATGATATTATTGCGTCCTAAAGAGTTTCAAGTATGACTGCAGATTCGCAAGTTACGTTTTCCTCCACAACATATTAAGATCTAATTTGAGATATAAGTCTTAGTTTATTGATAGGTATGAATTGGAGATTCGCTGAAGAAATTGCAATGGGGGTGTTCTTTAGCTTTTGTTTTAGTGCGAACTTGAAAATAATGATTTTTTCCAATATCATCAATAAATTGATTTACTATACAGAATTGTATACTGCTGTGTTCAAAATGAATGTACATAAGATCCGATTTTTTTCCAAAACATCATTATTTATTGCTGCAAATCAATTTCATCGCCTTCAAAGTACTTCTCTCCGGTTACGACATATTTAAGGCAACATTTTTTCCAATATATATTAATTGAGTTTTTGGCGAAAAATACGCTAATCGTTAATGAGATATGAAATGGTGCATTCAATGGTCAAAAACCAAAAGTTAATGTCCGAAAATCTGACCTTCTTTTGCGAATAGCTCCACGCAAATGACACCTAATACTCAAATAATGTTCCCTATTGGCAGTTTAGCTGAACGGAATAAACTTTTAATGCGCAATATTACGATAATTGAAGAAAACTGTTGGCATACTCTTGATCTTAGGAAGACTTTGGAGCATTTTTTTCGTTTTGCTTTAACTTTGGTGCGATATTTTTTCGATTGGTCGGTTGTTTCTAACATAGCCTAGCCTAATGTAATAATGTCTTTCACGACATAGACTTTCCGATACTTTCGAAAAAATTAAGTATTTTTGGTAATAATTAAGATTTGTCGCGTATTTTTAAAATGGAGTTGACCAATTCATTTAATGGACGTGATTTTCATCGATAGTGATAGGCCATAGCATGATGGTTAGAATGTTGCGACATACATATGATCGTGGGTTTGAACCCTATACCACTACCTGTCTTTATTTGAGCAGCGGTCACCTTTATGTGTCTAATAAATACTTCTTCTCAAACTAATGTTGGGAATCGCCGTTAAACTGTAGGCTACATTGAGTGAGTTTAAAAGACTCCGTGGCCGCCTTTTGTTTTCGAGCGAAGTTTATACATTTTTGTAAGGTGACGCAAAAATCTGAGTAAACGAATTAATATCAAACGAGGATTTATAGAGGCCATCAACCTATCGTGCGACCTCTTCATCATAGTGTGGGAGATGGTTATGAAGAAATTTGCAATTTGCACCAGTATTATGCGTTTACTAATAACGTGCTTATCATTGGAAGAAAACTACCTGATGTTACTGCAGCCTTCTCAGGTATTAAGAAGGAGTTAGAAAAACTGGGTCTGTTGGTGAACGAAGACAAAAGTATGCTATTAGTTCAGATAGAGAAAGAGTCTACTTATATGGGACGCAGTGTGAACGTCGCCAACTATAATTTTAAGATAGTTTATGAATTTATCTATCACCGTTCTACCCTTAACAAAACTAACGATGCCAGCATAACGATTAGGAGCAGGGCATTGCTTTATTACCAAAGGTTTATCAAGTAATTTAATCCTGCTGAATGTAAGAGGCTCTCCCTTATCTCATTCGCGGATGTTTATTGGTTTGTTTCATCGGTAGAAGTTGATGGCCGTCCTGGGAACTCTTCGCCTTTAACTCGTTCCTCGTCTTCTTAAAACCATTTACGCTACATTTTTCAAATATTGTTTCGATAAAATCTATGCACAGATGATCTTCTGCAACATTCTAAACGTTTCCGTGAGAGAATTTTACATCATAAACTTTGCTAAAATCAGTTTTTGGGTCGTACAAAACCAAGCGTAGCTCAAACTCTAAGGACATTTATGATGTGAAATTTGGCATAGATATCTATTATAGTTGCCAATATTTCTGAGATTCGGTATACCCGCGTAATTTAAATTGGAAGCTGTTCGTTCCAGTTGGATACACTAGTATATATCTTTATCCTTTGGGGTTAAGGTGTAATAATTCAAATTAAAGGAGGTTCAAAGTTTATTTCAATTTTGCAGATGCAGAAAATATATTTTTGATAGTGTTCAAGATATATAGTTACCCGCGGCAAGCTAATATAAATGTGCTTTCATAGTTAAAATTGCAAAATACTGAAATTGACAAATTTTGAAACAAGTGAAAAAATCGTTTGACTTTCAGTTTTATTGGAATACTTTCTGTACTAAATTGTTTCTTGATTAAGAAGTTACCAAAAGTTGCCAAAAACATACGTACAATTAATCAAATTAAAGCAGAATAAAACCAGGACTATGGTTAGTCACTGAAGTAGTGCCACATTTCTAAGACATTCCCTCAAGTGGAACTCAGAGATTTTCACATCATTCGGAAACACTTTGTTTTTTATGCCAACATTTTTGAAGAACTAACAGAAAACTCTTCCTCATCATCAAGAATAAAGGCCACCCTATTTTATACATTGTGTGTACGTAGCACATAATCTCCGTTTTGCTTTGCACGTATCCTTCCGGCTCCTACTGTTGCCAGGACAGCGACACCAACCGGTAGATATCTTCTGGTTCAAAGTGTTTTCGGTTAATTTTATTATATCCGGCGAAAGAAATTCGTGCTTGTGTAAACACCATTATTTTGTACATTCGTTTTGGGTTCCAATTCTCTTCTTCGCCCTTTTACTTAGGGCAGTCCCAAGAATTTCTCATTTCATTCATCTACTAAAGAATTTTCATTTCTTCTGCACTTAATTTTTTCTTTGGCGGTTTCCAATGAAAGAAATTCAGTTGTTGGCAAGAGCAAACGACGCTACCAGCTAGGGAAGGGGAGACGGAATAGTGGAAGTTAATATTTGATTTGGTTATTTCTTTCGATTGAATGTTGTTTTTGCGGCTCTTTGTCTCGAAATAGAAACATGGAAGAGCCATTTACTTTGCATCCGTTTTCAGTTTATTTTGGCCCTATTCGTTGTTACGATTTGTCTATTGTATTTTAATCATTCCGAAACTGCCATTATCCTCCATCCTGACCGATGTATTATGTTTGTTCAGTGCTAAAATCCACTCCTGTTTTGTTTATTTTATCTGTCTGCTATGTTTGTAATGGCATCTCTCCCGAATTAAATACGGAGCTGGTGGAGAAATCCTCTGCCGGATATGGCAGCTGAATTTGAATTTTACACCATATTGCCGAATGGTATTACGATTTATTGAAATCGCATTAAATTAAAATAGAATTGGATACATTTGGGTAGATTAGGTTATAGGAGTAAAATGTATTTAGGGTTAGATGGAATGTGGGCATTTGATAGAAAAGGTTAAACTCTTGGCTATGCTTGAGGTTTAGAAATTGCGCGATCATTAGGGAAAAAAGTTTTAGTGAGGAGGAAATAAGCCATATGCTTAAAAACAGTTTAAGGAAAAAAGGTTACTCTTAAGCAAATTAGAAATTAGTGGTAAGGCAGAATTTTTATATGGGTGGCCTGGGGAAAATGACTTGGCCATAGCATATCAATTTCACAAAACTTTGATTCTCTTAGTCTGAAGTCTAAGGCTGTGACAACGTATTGTATTAGGAAGCAATTTTATTTGTGTTAGTTTTTAGTTTTATAGTGTTAGTCTTTATTGGTTCCAATAATTTTAAGTCGAAACCAGTGATAACTTATCGATTTAAGATGCAGTTTTTGTTAGTACTGACCGACAGTGGAAATATATGGAAATACGTTGAATCTTTCTCATGCGGCCCCTGTAGGCCATTAACTGTACTATCTGAGTTATGTATATATTATATATATTTCACTATGCTGACAAAAAACATACTGTAAATTACTTGCTTTCCTTCTAGATGGTTAAGTCAGCGATTAGTTAACAATAAGTTGTTTTAACATAGCAATTATTTCGTCATTTCTTAGTTAGTATTTGTACAGGGTCTTCTCATGCCACGTGTCATACATTGATTATCTGAAAACTATCTTTACTATCGGAAGAATGTTATAGGATTCTTTGTAGAACAAAGAGACAAACATTAATTTGTATACATATGATTAATATAAAGAGCGTGTAAATCTTATGACTATACGCGTTATTCCATGCAACATATTCAGTTGCACGGTTGCCTACACAAAATCGTATTGTCTAGGCAGGAAACGATGTCAATTTCTCTTAAAGTTTATTTCGAAAATATCTTTATGGCCTCTGGTATGTATGGTCGAAACTAATTTACAAAGATTTTAAAAATTCAAATTAGATTTTTAGCATAAAGTGGCTGTTACATGCTCGGGCATAATCATGCACATGAGAAAAAGGAAAACATTGTAAACTCTTTTGTTGGACGAATAAGTGAGTTATTACACACTTTGTGGTAAAGTTCTGTAGCTAAAAGTTTTTAATTAATTAAGTTGTTTTGTGTCTGTATACGATATTTATTTTGAATGTTGAGTGTTTACAACTTTTGAGCAACATTAAAATATCATTTAAGTTTTATGAAGACTCTTTGCTACTGCGTGTGTGTGTGTGTGTTTACGAGTGTGCGTCTTTACATACATGTGTGTATGCAAATCGTTCACTCACATATCTTGGTACAAACGTGTATATCCCTAAATATACCTATAATTACTAAATTGTAGAAAAATACACTAACAGAAATGCTAATTGAAGATTTCAATATTTAATATATTTGAAATTATTTAGTTATGTATAAATTTAGATAGCATGCGATTATGTACTAAATACAATGTTTTTTAAATGACCGCCTCTGGATTGGTGGCAGCAGTGGATTCTTTTAAAGTAGTTCTTGACCACTTTTAAGCACATTTTGGGCGGTATCTCGGCGATAACATGAAGAATGTTGGTTTTCAAATACTCCAACATTTGGAAATTATCTGCGCAAATGCGAAACCTCACAAAAAGGTCAAACAGCGTAAAAGTACATGATATTGGTGGTCAATTGACGTTCACAAAACATGAAATTACGCTTTCTGGAAACTTCTTATGCAACAAAGCAAAAAAACGGTTGTGTTGTGAGGTTAGTGGCACCGGCTAGTTGAAACCACATATCACCCAGTTCATAATCTTAAAATGCAGACCAAAAAAGTCATAGCACTCTGAATTGAAATTCGGATTATCCACCAAACTTTCACTGACAGAAGCCGTATTTTCGCAGTGCATGCATTGCGATGATGCACAGGCCTGACAAGATCTGTAACGCCAGTATGTGGGGATAATTTCTTCATGATCTTGGCAATTCCATGCACAGTAGGTCCATTATAACTACCATAACCACTTCGTAATGCACGAAAAGTACCCTCGTATGAATCACCACCACCACTTGCTAGAGTTTTAACTATTTTCACTCGTTCTTCGGTGGTTAAACCGTCCATATTCGTCAATGGCAAACCTTTTACTAAATAAATAACATTTCATATAAAAGGAATTTGACAGCTGACAACGTTGCCAGACAGGCGGCTTTAAAACCACTAAATGGGTATGATTGTACAATTGGAAATTAACAATAAAAATTAAAAACGCAGTGATCGAAATTAATATAAAATAAATACACACACACATCTAAATCTAAATATTTAAGTTTAGGATATAATATAGCAAAAAATAAACAAAGATTTTTAGTTCGAAATATGTCAACAAAACCCTACCTTTTGCCGTCAAAACCGTCAATATTATTAAATGGAGTATGAGGATTATATTACATTATGTTATGTTATTTTATACTATATTATATTATATTATATTATATTATATTATATTATATTATATTATATTATATTATATTATATTATATTACATTATATGTAATATTAATAATATATTTTCCGTTTTTTTTTTCGTCCAGCTCCAGCTGCTGGGATATCGCTCAATGAAGATAATTAAATTATTCTTAGTGGTACTCTGTGTGAATTAGTTTTTACCAGCTCTATTTTCTGTGGCAGATTATGGTATTCGATTTTATATACGGAGCAAGTGCTGATCTCAATTTGTGAATTAGATTTTCTAGTTATGTTTTAACAATTAAGCACTTAAAAGTGTTTACCCACTTTCTTCTTCTAATTCAATTTTTACTATCTCAATACGAGTATATGAAGGCAAATACTGATGTCCCAATTCCAGCTATGTTGAATGGTGGTATTATTACTATTCCTGCTATTACTACTATTACTATTACTACAATATTAATATTCTTATTATTACAATTTTATACAAAAGGAGTAGAATAACAAAACTACTTGTTTGCTGTGTACTTTTTCGAATCTTTGGGTTTAACTCTTATTACACTTTAATTTCCTTACGTTACATTTTATATGATTTGCTTACTCTTGCTAACCAATTGTTTCATTACACTGTAATCCCCTCTTGGCATTGAATTGCATGTCCATACAAAATTTTCTCCGTGTTGTTGGATAAACAAGCTTCATTCCATATTCTCTCTCTGCCCCCAAACAGTATAAATAAATAAATCTCATCTTACTATCCTGAGCTGCTGGCACCATATGTAGGTTAGCCATGAGCTCAGTTGGGTCCAAAGGTTATTATTAAAATAGAGAAACTAAACAATAACAAAAACTACTCTCACCTGAAGATGGATTGTGACGTGATGACATAGACAAATTTCTTGGCAGCGTCATACAATCGCCCGTACCTCCAGCTGGGTTGTTGGTCATCAGCATATTGCTGCGGCCATCGAGGAGAGCATTACTAATGCTACTGCTGGCCAATGTCATAGTGCCCAGGCCGGCAACGCCACCTCCGCCGGGATTCCGTCCGTAATTTATTGAATTTGTATGATGCAAAGTACCGGCTTTTGGCAACGTCATCATGCCTGAGTTGTATGAAATATTCGAAACAGGATTCATGTTGGCTGTATTGGAAGCATTGCGGCCGAACGTTTGGGTAGAGCTGGGATTGAGGACCATACCACCGGCTGAAGCGCCACTAACTGCTGCGCTTCCTGCAGCATTGTTGCCGCCGCCCACATTGATTGTGGTCGTGGTCATGCCTTTGATTTGTAAATGTTCACGTTGGGCTGCTAGCTGCTGTTGTTGTTGATGCTGATGTTGCAATTGTTGTTGTTGCTGCTGCTGCTGTTGTTGTTGTTGTTGCTTCGTGCTAGTACTGTAGGTTACATTATTAATAATACCTGACCCCATTAGGCCACCTGCTGAGCTAATGTCCATTGTTTGCTTGTTGGGGCATAAATTAGAATTGGGATTGCAACCAGCCCCCACCAAAGCTCCAGAATTACTGGCCATTTGTTGTTGCTGCTGCTGTTGTTGTTGCTGATGTTGTTGTTGTTGCTGCTGTTGTTGTTGCTGTTGTTGTTGTTGCTGCTGCTGCTGTTGGGACAATTGCATGGCCGTGTTGCTGCACATGTGTGGTGGTGGCGGTTTCACATCCGAGGCTGTAAGCAGTATTGTCCCCTGATCCACATGATTTTCCACATCCACAATAACATTGGCACTCTGCGAGTGCCCCATATGGTAGTGAGCATGTTTAATGGGATCCGGTGGATACGAGGGTACTTGTTGATGCATGCTGCGTTGCTGATACTGTTTCTGCAGTGTCTTTACCTCCAGACGTGTCTTGTCTCTTTGATAGTAAACTCCAGCGAATATTAATACATTCAAAATGAGTAAACTGCAACCAATGGCTATGGTCACGCTCAGTGCCGTGGAGTAGGCCGCATAGCCGGCTGATTCAAAGCCTGAGGCTAGCGTGTCAGTGGTAGCATTGGCCATAGTGGTGGGGGCGTACACCCCGCCGGCCGTGTAGTTGCCACCGCCTACTGGAATGCAAGTGGTGTACATGTTGGGCTCCACGGTGGTCACTGGAAGAGAAGGAAACAGGAAATGAAACATGATGAAGTTGGTGTAAATGTTGGGTTTAGCTATGGATTAAGGCATCTGAAAAGAATATAAAAATATAATGGCGGCAGAATACGTGTGTTATATTTTGTGGCATTTCTCTGTAGGATGAATATGTTTAAAGAGATTATTTCCAGACAGTCGCGGAGTGGTGAATAGTTTTTGTTTAATGGGTCCTTAACATGAGTATGAAGTGCGGTGAATACATTAATAAAATCGTTGTCTTTGTAAAAGGCTGACTGTGGATCTGCAATTTCTATTTCATTAAGACGAATTTAAAACTGTGATTTACACACTAATTTTGAGAATTATCATTTGTATCATTGTGAAGTATCATTAGTGGCATTAAATTCAGCCAGTCTAAATATGACAAACCTTTTCACTGTGCACTGTGCCACGACGGTGGCCAAAAATAAGAAAAATTAACATCTAAGTTTAAGAATTCCTGTTACGTAGCTTTGCTGCCGAAATTTTGACCAACGAATATTGTGAACAATTAAAGAAATGATTTATTTAAATTATGTTGGTCCAAATTTTTTTGATTTTGTAAGGAGTTCAATATAAATGAAAAACTAATTTTTAATTATCATTTTGGGTGATTATCGTTTAGTATTATCTCTAAAATTGGGAACATTTTTTTAATAAAAGCTTAAGGTGATTGCGTTTTGATACAGAAACGCAACATTCGCTTTTATGTACGTTTTCGCAACTGTTTTTAAACCAAAATTTGGGAAAAAAAATTTTAAGAAAATTAATAATTTCTAAAAACAGAATGACATTTATTGAATAATAGAAAAATATTAAAGGTTTCTTTAATAGCTTTATAACCACTATCTATCCTATGATTCAATCAGACGTTCATATCCATAACATCCGTATTATATTTCATTTCATCATTTCGTTTGAATTGATTAATAACATTTATATAAATTTTCTTGATCGTCACAAACCTATACAAGCCTTTTGTGTGACTGTTGGCCTGCATTTAGATAAATAGACGTTATTCTCCATTTTTACAAAAAATTTCTATTTATTTGTTTAATGAATTTAATACACGATAATTATGTACAGACATTAGAAACGAACATTCCATATTTATAAAACTATAAAAATGGCAGAGAATAAAGTTGTCTACATTTTTTTTCTACTAGAGGAATTTTGTTCAGTTTTGTGTTAAGGTTAGGGTTAGGGGATATATTCATGCAATACTTCATCTTCCAATCTTTGTCACGAGGATGGATAAACAGCCTTAAGGGTATTTAGATTGCCACAATATTCAATAATATGTTACTGTGTTTAACACTATTTGTTGCCATCATTTTTTTAAGGACTTAATTTATTCGTCCAAATCTATTTCATCGCCTTCAAAGTATTTAACACAGAATACAATCCACTTGGGACAATGATTTTTCTTATTCTCAAAACATGCTGAATAATTCCTTGCCAGTATGTTCCTGCGATTCACTTTAAATCTCTACAGTCGTCTCAAAACTGTGTTCTCACAGCCGCTGTCCAGGTTTTTTAACCATGAAATGCCAGATAATGGTGGACTATAAAACTATGGATGTTTGCCAATTTGTGAACTTGATATGCCATAAAATTGGAATAAATACTTCTGAAAAAATAACACATTAATACAGAAAACGTCGTCCTATAGCCCTTAGCAAAACAGCGCAATAAGTTTTTTCTATTTAAGGCTATTAGTTCACTCAAACTTTAAAGCGCTTCATTTTCCAAAAAATTATTATTTGAATTATTTTAATTCTATTATTGCAGCTTCTTATAACTCTGGGTTTGAAAAAAAAAAACATATTTTTTTGTTGCCATTATTCCATTATTATCCATTATTTCCGTTTTTAAATTTAGTGTCGTTCTTTAATGTAATGTTATTTAGGTTCTTTATTCGATTCAAGGTCGTGTTTCTATTAGCTATCCGTCCAGCCAGCTGTCGATATAATCAACTTCGCAAGTTTTTGAATAGTATTGTCTATTGGCAATAATAAATAATTTCTAATAGGAACACTATCTTGAACCAAATAAAGAACCGATATAAAATCCATTATTTTTGTTTTTATTGCACGGGTGGCGCAATAGAACGTCATCATCTTTTTTGGCGGGGTAGAAAAGGCGCGGGCGGGGGGACGCCTACATCGTTGCGTTGGCGGGCTCATGGAGTTTTAGTCGCTATGAATCACTTCGACGGGAAGCGTCGCGCATTTTGCATGCGCGCATTTTACGAGAACTCTCGTTCATATATTGCTACTAGGCGACTATATTGTGCTGAATATGGACTACGGCGAATTAGTGAAGCTCCGAGTGCTAATTTAAATAAAATATGGGTAAAGCGTTTTGAAGAGATCAGTTCAACATTTAAACCACAAGCGGATGGTCGCCCAAGAACATCTAGGACCGAAGACAATGTTGAGAGAGATATGGAGTCAGTACGAGGAAATCCACAAATGTCGACTCGCAAGAGATCGTCTGTCTTACAATTATCGCGACGAACTTTGCAACGAATTTTAACATTGGATCTTAAACTACATCCTTATAAGTTGCAATTAACACAAGAATTGAAAGAGTCTGACTTCATAGCAAGGCTCGCATTTGCTAATGAAATGCTTAATCGATTTTCCAATTTTGACAATGTCCTTTTCTCTGACGAGGCTCATTTTCTTATGAATGGGTTCGTAAACCGTCAAAATTGTCGTTACTGGAACAGTGAAGATCCCAAAATCAAACACCAGAAACCATTGCATAGTCCTAAAGTGACAGTATGGGCAGAAATCTCTGGCAGAGAAATAATTGGTCCTTTTTTCTTCGAAAATGCGCGGGACCAAAACGTCACGGTTAATACGGAACGCTATGTTAAGATGTTGGACGGAGTTTTGGCTCCAGAAATTGAAAGTTCAAGAATAGTGAATTCCAGAACTTGGTTCCAACAAGATGGAGCTACCTGTCACACATCAAATGACTCCATGGCGGTGGTGAAGCATATGTTCCCTGGCAGACTGATTTCGAAAAAAGGTGATATCCCATGGCACCCACGTAGTTCAGACTTGACGTCTCTTGACTTTTTTTTGTGGGAATACCTCAAACACAAAGTCTACAGTAATAATCCAAGAAACATCGTTCAGCTCAAGGAGAATATCCGTGATGAAATGGCAGCCATTACACCAGTATAACTGAAGAAAGTTTTCAATAATTTTCGTTCACGGTTAGAGGAGTGCCGTCGTAGAGAGGGTCACCATTTAGATGATGTTATTTTTAAAAAATAAACTCAATTTATTACTCTACAATGCCTTAGATTTATTTTAACCATACCTTTTGTATTTATTTTTTAATATATTTTTTAAATATGCACGTTCTATTGCGCCACGCTGTATTTTATTTATTATTCCGAATAACATCTCGGGTTCTATATCAAGGAAACAAGACATATGATCAGCAGAAATCAATTTTCTCCGTTCGATACCCACAATGTTATGTATGAAATTAAAAGGTTCTTCAGAAAGACTTTACAAATTTGTTGTCCAGTTTCACTACAAACGTCTTTAGATTTATATGTACGTCCAAAATGTTGTTGCACAGAGGTCATTGGTATTTTTGAAATTTTTAAAAATGTCGATTTCTAATTTCTGTATGAAGTCAAATTATTAATGCTAAATTAACATTATTTTGATTAACGACAATCTATTTAAATTTTCCTGTACTCGTTGCTATCAAGCAATATTTCTGTAAAATGTAAATCTTTTTATACTTCGCTCTCTATGAAGACGAACTTTGCCAGTGACGCTAAGCAGCCAGTTAGCGAGGGAAAAAGTAAAAAACATAACGTGTTTTGGCTGTTAAGTACGAGTATTTAGTTGGAACTGTTAATGTCTCGGAAATCGTTTAACTTAAAGTGTTCCATTCGAGTGGACGCACTTGAGGATGTCTGCAAAGTTTTGGTTTGCCGTAAACGAGGATGCCATCTGTCATTTGCATTTGTATCTGTACATTTACATTTACACTCGCGACAAATACAACGAGAGGTAGGAAGGAATAATATGTTGCATTGTCTGTTGTCTTCAACAATATGAAATAGTATTGCGCGGTCTGTGATTTTCATCTTATGCTTTTCCGGGTATATCTTATTTTTGCCGCCTATCATTTCGAATTACTTGCTGTTAAAGCAAAACGTTTAAGAAACACTCAAGCAATTCAAAAACCGTGCATCATACAAGACTGGAAGGAAAATGAAAATCGCGCTTTTAAAAAAGTATGCTTGCATGTGAGGACGTTGGTGGTGTTGTGTTTCTTTTATTGTCTTGCAGAGATTTTAATGTTGAGGCAACACTTAGCTTGGGTTCACTTTGAAATCGTTGGCGACAAGCGGATTTTGCCTTCACTTAATATCAAACAATGAAACAGAAAAAAGGTACCAGGCACCGCACAGAGAGAACAACATTAAGTTGTAGTTATGCTCAATGATGCATGATGAGGAGAAAAATGTTATTTTAAAGCGGAAACTGTGTTTTTCTTTGCAAGTACCAAAGAGTTTGGAGAGACATTTGCGATGACAATGAATTGAGGTCGCACAGTCTGGCTCATCTCAGACTGTCTCGAATAATAAAGAAGAAAGAACAACGACAAGGAAATGGTTATACCAAAAAATATGCTTATCATGTGCACTGAGAACAAAAACAAAAAAACGGAAAGGAAGCAGGGAGTATTGAATTACAGTACCAAGGATGAGTGTTTTTTTCTTGATAACATAAGTAGTGATTGGCTTAGCAAGAGGCAAACTTCACTGGAAAAAGTTCACTTATATTTGGAGAACTTTCTAAACAATAATTTCCACGAAGTTTAGTATGATCTGTGTGAAATATTAGATGGAACGCATAATTTCAAAAAGTGAGATATAAAAATATTATTCCCAATTTCACCGATTATATAGGTATATCGAGTGGAATTTGATGTTTCGATGGTTGACTTAATATAAAAAGTTTTCATGTGCAGAATTTTATGTCAAACTCGCGTTTATATCTGTCCAAAGAACTGAGCATCAAGTCGTCATATTCATCATTTTGTATTATGATTTCAAATCTAAATAATTAGATGCATTGTAAGAAATTAAAAAATTAGCTCTATGAGACAACACCCAAAGGAAATGAGTCCCAGGGAAGTGAGAAAATAGTGAAATATGTTCTACGCCAGTATACAAATTTTACCCGAGTGAATTGACTCAAATATAGGCTTTAGCCAAGTTCTGCATGCTTTGGTGCAAAATAATGGCATAGCAAATCGCTGGGTTCTTTTCAAAAGAGATCCGAATTAAAGCATAATAAAAGGTACACGATAATATTTATGCATAAAATTATCTATTATATATATTGAAGATTGCCGAAGTCTTGAGCCTAGAAATTGTAGTGGAATTATTGGTTTTAGGGATTTTCGTGTCTAGAGAACGTTGCAATGCAGACGATTTCTATTCGCAGAACTAAGTTTACTAAAATATACTGAATTTAATGAGATCGAATGAAATACATGAACCTGGGAGTGTTCAAAAAAGACTTAATTATTCCCACGACATTTTCATTTTTTATTAATAATTATGATGTAATATTATTAAGGAAAAATTAAGGTACTGCAGGCTATGAATTAGGATTTAAAGACAAAGAGTTATATTTAATTAAATCGTTCAATTTGCATGAAAAGTAGTAGAAGAGGTAGCAGAAGAGGTGGCAGAAGAGGTGTGGCAATGCCATCTATTTTTATTTTCAGCATTCAGTTTACCAAAGGCAAGATGTGCGCTAAATTTAATAAGATTCAGTATCATTTCGTGGAGCTTATTAAGCTGAGAATATATAAGTTATTTGTTTGTGAGATCACAGGGGAAGCTCCGCTATATGTTCGGTATTTCTGTATTCTTAACAGGCGTTGAAAATATTACCAATTGGTATGGGATGCACCAGAAGGCTTATTGCAATTCCGTACATTTTTGTTTTTGAACTCTACTACCATCAACGATCAACGTATGTTGTATTTGACTAAATTTACTGTAAAAGATATGAGCCTATGAATATAAGGGTTAGATGGGTAATTTTTATCATAGCTACTAGAAGAGTCATGGTTAATCGGTCGAATTTTATCAAATCAATTTGTTTTGGAAGTGCCGGAACCGGCTAGTCGATATATGTCACTTACAATCTTCTCCTACAATCTAGCAAAATAGTAAGATGTGACATCATCGGACATCACCCATTAACAAGCCATGGAACATATTTGATCTACATATTTGATATTTAATAATTTAAACGTCTCCTTTGGCAGCATCAAATAATAAATAACTGCATTCCGTCGTGTGAAGGTATAAAAATGAACATTTCGGAATTTGTTTTATATAAAATAAATAAACAAATTTCTAGTGGTTATTTCACTTTTTGTTTTGGAATAATTTCGCTTCTGTATTTGCATTTCCTTTAATGTTCAAAAAAGAATGAATGAAATGAATTCCAAAATCTTTTTTTTTGGCATGTATTTCTTTTATTTGAATTGGTTCTTACTTCATTTTAAAAAGCTTGTGTTACTTCAGTTTGTTTGAAATTTATTTCATTTATTAAATTTACGGAATTTACAAATTTAAATATTATTGCAGTAGTTTAAGCTAAGTTTCCCAAAATCCAATGAAGAGAATTGTGGAGAATTATTTATGAAAGAAAAATTTGGAAATATTTATTATAACAAAAAAAGCTGTCTAAGTAATATTTTGTCAAAAAAATATTTTTAAAAAATAAAAAATATTTTTATTTTTTTGACAAAAAATATTTTGTAATATTTTGTCAAAAAAATATTTTTAAAAAATAAAAAAATATTTTTATTTTTTTGACAAAA
>JAHXMU010000135.1:1518351-1626613 GCA_019455685.1 Philornis downsi | reverse complement strand
TTTATTATTTATTATTTATTATTTATTATTTATTATTTATTATTTATTATTTATTATTTATTATTTATTATTTATTATTTATTATTTATTATTTATTATTTATTATTTATTATTTATTATTTATTATTTATTATTTATTATTTATTATTTATTATTTATTATTTATTATTTATTATTTATTATTTATTATTTATAATTTATTTATTTATTCATCACAAATTTACAACTTTTCTTTTCTTCATATGTACGCAATTATCTCTGCTGTAAAAATTGAAAAATTAAAAAAAAAAAAAATATTAACGCCGCGTATACTGTGTAGAGCATAAGCTATAATGAAGGTATTGTAGTGATTAGGAAACATTCAAAATTTATTGTATTCCCCATAAATTTAAAACTTTTCTTTTCTTCATATGTGTGCAATCTTTTCTGGTGTAAAAATTAAAAAAATTGAAAATTTTTTACGTATAGACTTAAAGCTCTAGTTTCCTGCTTTGTTTATTGGCATTCCCCCTTGTTTACCATTCGAACAATCCAAGCAATAAAAATAACAAAACCCTCTTCAAAGCCCCTTATATTTAATAGCAACTCTTATTTCTACTTTAACACAAACAAATCCTTGTCTTCTGGTCTTGTCAGTGGTTAATTGTATAGTCCATGTTATTTCAGGAGGGTACGGAGAAGGAAGGATAGATCATCAATTTTGGTTAGCACTTGTCACCAAATGTTTCATTTCATGATTACCAATTAGGTGTCGATAAGGACCCAAAGCTAGGGTCTGAGGCCGAACTAAAAGAGATTTATATGTCGTTTAACATATGATTGACTAGTTCTCTAATACCATGACTAAAATGTCTGCTGCTGTTTTTTTCCTCTGACAGTTTTGCTGAGTCAAAAACTAATTAGTGTTGAATGCTCCCTGCAACTTCATGGGGAAGGAGTATGTGCCAAAGGCAATAGAATGTATTTGCAGGGGAAGAAACTATGACAGGCAGTTGTCAGGTTTATTTTGGTTTATAGTTTACTCAGTTAGTTTGTGAATTATGCAGTCAGTTAATTTGTTTAATCATCTTAGTACTAGTACTAGACTTAGAATGAGTGACAATTGCTTTAAGCCAGTAGTTTTGTATTTTGGACCCAAAATAATGTTTAAGACAGTATATTTGTTGTTCTTATATATTTTTATAGAAAAGCTAATCAAAAATTAATCAGAATTAATTGGAATTTATAAATGTTGAACGTCCGTATAGTAGTTAAGATGAAAAAAAATTTAGTAAACCCAACTATTTTTTACTAAAAAGAGATATCTTTGTTAACCATAGCAAGAAAAAATCATTGATTTGGGCCAGTTCAGTATTAGAAAACTACAGAGCTGAAATTTGTTAAAAATTTTTTTCGTATTGTCGTTCGGAATGGTGTTCATTTCATTGAAAACACATTCTTTCGAAATATTTTGTTGGAAAAAGAACATGATGGAGTGGACGTGTACCTGCTTTTAAGTTTTCTTTGTCGAATTTGAGAAACTCATAATGTGAAGAGGTCAAATTCATAGTATGAACATGTCCCCGTTTTTAAGATTTATTATTGGTTGTTTGGGTTCTAGGGGTAATTTTCCAGGTCACGGAAAATGTGATTTAGGTATACAAAATTTGTTTAACGAATATGTGCATAAACGAATCCATTTCTGTAGGTATATTCTACACCCAAAGCGGTCCAGAGTACAATTATCCACCCCAGAAATATAAAAAATATGCTCGAAATGACAGAGAATCATATTTTAATCCGATTTAGTGATGTCTATTCTTAAGTCTTTCCATGTATTGTTGCAATCATGCTTCAGATAATAATTATGAACCGATTTCAATGAAAATTGGCATGTGTATTCAGACTAGCATACATATATATTACAATACAAAATTGGGGATTTCGACGAAAATTTTAATATAGATTCAAGCCGATTGTAATCGATTACCAAGTCATGGTTTAAATAAAATTTTCTATTATATGCACACTAATCGCACTTCAAACAAACTATAGTTTTCTTATAGCCTCTATATATTTGAAATGTCCAAATTTTGTGTTGTAGTCCGCAAAAGTTTCCATATTTGACACGTACTTTTCACATTTCTTGTATGAAAAATTACAATTTTCTGTATAAAAACAAAAACATAAACATTTTATTGCACAGAAATGCGGCTTTTGTTGACGATCTGTGACGCTTATATTATTTTGATGATGTCTGCCACATCTGTTGTTTGTTATTCAGTCAATGATGTCAAATTATTATGGCAAGTGATACGATTGTAAATGAAAACACTTTATTTGCAAAATTAACAGTCGTTATTGCAAATGTTGGACTGCTTGCGTTCATTTTACGGTAGACGACTTTACTACGTTTGGAAGTTAAATTCGAGATCATTGGTTCGGTACACAATCAGTCACCATTCATACGTCAAAGGGGTGCTAGATAGTCCATATGCAGGAAAACCCGAATCAGTCGATTCCTTGCCATGTGTAAGAACTCAGACCTTCGTAAACTTCAACTTGGTGATTTTTGCTCCGGGACTTTGACATTCACCCGTACAAGATCCAACTGGGCGAGGGGCTCAAAGTTGACGACATTAGACGGTATTTAGAGGAAAACCATCTTTAGCGACGAGGAGCATTTTAAAATGAATAGCTATTATCAACAAAACAAAATTGCTGTACATGAGATGAAGTTAACTTACGAGAGGTTTACTAGATGCCAATACATGTACAAAAAGTTATTGGTTGATGCGGATTTTTGGCCGATGACATCAATTCTGAAGTTGCAGGTCAATGCTTTTGGAGCTGTGCTATCGTGCAAAGTCATGATATTTGAACAAAGTTATATTCCATACATAATAAAATACATTTGTCTTTCGAATAGAAAAGAATTTCGTTAATACCTAATAAACAGCTTGTTTTATTCCATTTCAAAATCGGTTCGCGCTCTATTTGGAAAAACTTGTTATTTTTCGAAAATAAAAGTAAAATTCATATTATTTGTGGAGAGCAAAGAGTTCCGTTATTCAGATAAACTTCACATCAAAAAAGATTTAAGATTTGCAGGATAATCGAGGTTATAAATGGATTTTATTTTGAAAATCTATAGAACTATGGGTTACTATAATATATTTTTGCACCAGAACTAAAATGGACTAAACGTTCTTACATGTCTCGTTAAACTGAATATTTGAGTAAGAAAATTTGCCGAGGTGCCCAAAATCCAAAAGTTATAAACCAATTGCAATTGGATCTCAAACAAGATATCATGAGAATCAAAAGGTATAGTTTAAAACAGGCGCGAAATTTTATTCAATTATTGTCTCTACTATGTAGAGTGATTGAACTATATAGGATTTATCTTATTAACCATATTTTCAAAATCCCATTATATTTTTTTAATATTTTCCTTTCTCGACTGCCAACCTCTGCTTGAAAATACTAGCCACAAAGTAAAATTAATCACAAATATGATTGCTTAATATTTGTTTTACATATTTGAGTTTGCCTCCATTTTTTCTCTGTACTAATATTGACCGATCAAAGCAATTTGTAAATGCTGTGGCATAGGCACAAAATATTCCCTGCCAAAATGTTTACATACATATGTATATATAACGTAAGGTTTCATACTGTTGACTTATAGGGCAATATCGTTTCATACCTCATCTTAAACAGAACACCAACATTTACTATTATATCCTTCACGTACAAGATAAACTATGTGTGTGTATAACAATTAGTTTCTGCTGTTGTATTCAAAAATTTTTATCTAAGCTCTTGTGTTTCATTTTTATGACATTTTGCATGAAACAATTTTTGCCTCGAACTCTTTCATTTCATTATCAGTTGTCGTTTACATTAGAAGTAATTGGTTTTTTTTCGATGTCGGAGAAAATGTACATGCAGATTAACACACAATGTCATCTCTAATGTTAGAGTAGTTATGAGTGCTAACACCTCTGCCGAAACTTTTCCTCACGACATCCGTTTCCGGGTGGCATCTACCTTATAACAAGTTAAGACTCGAATACAATGAAATTTACATGTACATGTTTTATACGTAAACCTGAACGGGTCTATATGTATGTATGTGTGTGTGTGTGCGTGCGTGTCTGTGTATGAGTGTTGAAGAAATTTAACGTTTGTCAATAAAGATTAAATGACAGCTGTAACTAACATTCACACACATCTCACCTATATAAATAAACGCACTCGTGTCCGTGATAACATTTACGAGATGTGATTTAGGGGGGTGCGATGGGTAGGTGCAGAGGTGGAAAACGTGTAGTTTAAATAGCAGTTAAAGCAAACATTTCTCATCTATCTTCAGTGCACCGAAGCATTTATTCATTGCTCAGACTGTAGCACGAACTTAGGCATACAGAGAATGAGGAAACGACAATGACATAGTGAGAGCGCCAAAAGATATACTTTTCTAAGGTTTGAAATAACTTGTATAAAATATTTATATATACGTAAAATATGTAAAGTACATACTGGTACATGTAGTGGAGCAGCATGTATTTGATTTAAATACAGCTGAAAATCATAACTAAATCTTATGTAAATCTCTTGTACCTTTTAGGTATGTAATAACTATATCGTTATGTGTTGCGTTCTGTATATAAGGATAATGCAATGTAAGATTTTATGTACATAAGATGTAGAATTTATGTACGTACTTGTACACTAAGGTGACCCTTATTAATCATCTTTTAAAATGTTGAGCTCTTTGCACATGAATGTAGTGGTAATAAATAAAAAATTATTATACACCATGACGTTTTAAGCAGAGCCTAAATTTTGTTTGCTTTTTAACATTGAAATGATATTAATGGATTACGGAAAATTTTTACTACAGTTGTGGATTTTCTGAATTTAAACAATTTTTTAGTCCATTTGATTAGTAAGAACCAACAGATTAGTAGATGATAAAAATAAGTGAACTACTATTCCACCAAAAGATTCAATTTCAGCTGTGGCGGGAAGGTTGAACAACATAATTTTTAAACCTAATATTCTTATAGAGCTTAATACAGGGTGGGCCATATGAGTGTTGGCGATTTAATTCTTCAATTACTCGGTAACGAGCGGCGCGGGGATATGTTGTTCGCTGCGCCGCTTCCTGGAAGTTTAGTCGCCATGGAGCCGTACACGGGAGTGCAGCGTGCATTTTGTGTCCGAGCGTATTACGAAAACAATAAATCAGTGATTACTGCACGACGTTTGTATCGGCATGAACACGGTTTACTCGATTTAAGTGATGTTCCAAGCGCCAATGTGATACGAAAATGGATCAGAATGTTCGAAACAACCAGCTCAACAGTACCAATTACGGTTCGTGGTCGCCCAGTTTCTGCAAGATCAGCCGACATTGTGGAGCGTGTTCGTGTTTCAGTTCAGCGAAATCCGCAACAGTCAACACGTAAGAGAAGTCAGTCTTTGGATGTCAAAAGAACAACTTTACTACTAATTTTGAAACGTGATTTGCATTTGAAGGCTTATGAGATTCAGATAGTCCAAGAATTAAAACCCGATGATGCCAATAACCGACTTAACTTTGTCAATTTGATGCTAGAGCGGTTCAACAATTTCAACAACGTGATTTTTAGTGATAAGGCCAATTTTCACCTTAATGGCCATGTGAACAAGCAAAATTGTCGATTCTGGTCCGAGACTAATCCCCGACGCTTGCATGAACGTCCACTTCACAGCCCTAAGCTTGTCGTGTGGGCTGGGATAACGTCAACCGGTATTATTGGACCATACTTTTTTGTGGACGAAAGAGGACAATTGTTGCAACATGCTAGCAGACTTTTTGGTGCCAGCTTTGCAAGAACTTCAAGGCAATACCTCGAGGATGTGGTTTCAACAGGATGGGGCCACATGTCATACGGCTAGGGTATCCATAGAGCTGCTGAAAAATGTTTTTCCTGGAAAACTCATTTCCAAAAGGGGGATATTGAATGGCCCCCACGTAGCCCCGATCTCTCTCCATGCGATTATTTTCTATGGGGCTACCTCAAATCGGTAGTCTACGAGAATAATCCGACCAATTTAGAGCAGTTGAAGAGGAACATTATTCAGGAAAGTAACAAAATACCGGGAACAACTTTTCAACGAGTTTTCGAAAATTTGCGACTTCGGTTCCAAGAGTGTCAAGCAGCCGAGGGAAGCCATTTGGACAACATTATTTTTAAGTCTTAAAAATTCCCATGCTTCTACTTTTTAAAAATACAAATATATTTTTTTTTATGTTTCGTAGTTATTTTTTAATCAAATATTTAAACCGCCAACACCCTTATGGCCCACCCTGTAGAAGAGGAATTATAGAGAAAGTATCACGAGAACGAATTTAATCGCATCCTATGCTATAATACTTAGACTTGCAGTTTCGTAGGAAATGGTGACGACGCAGAAAAGGGGTTCAATTGATAAGAATCCGGCATTTCCCATAACGTCACTCGTACAAAGGACATTTTTGTAATGTTTTTACCAAAGGACATTAAATAAACTACCAATCTAGTTAATTATTTTAAGTGCAATTTGAAAAATTATGACAGAATAATCTTGAGAGTGTAGAAATCGTTAATGGACGATAACTTTTCAGCAGTTGTAACTAAAACTTGCACTATAGCAAAGATTATGACGCAGAAGAAGAAGAAAGGTTATGAATGTACTTTGTAATAAATTTTAACGGTACAAAAATAGACAGTCATTTGGAATCTTATATTCGATGCATTTACAGAAGAAGCTGAAAACCAAATCAAGCGTCTTTTAAATGTCTGGAAAGTGAATGATCAAAAACTATCAAACTATATTTAAAATTTGAAATACTTCTCAGCGGAAGTGTTAAATATCATATTTTTATAACGTTTGTCTGAAAAATTTCTGCTGACTTTAGCTATGGGCGTATCTGATAACAGTGAAAATTGGTCATGCATACAGATAAGACTCTGCAAACATTTTCGAGTTCAAATTCCTTGTTTGATTAATACATATATTGTTATAATATATATACATATACATAATATATATGATAATGTTATAATCATAATAGCAATCAAAGGTCTACAAAAACTCCAGAACAGGTTGTAATAAACGAAACAATTGCTGATATCCTTTCCGTTTCGATAATACCCGTAACAACTTCAACCAAACAAAAAACTAAATTTTCCATCGAATAATACTTTCAGTGGTAGCAGATGTAATCGTTTTTTTATTACGTACTTTTATAGTTTACGTTACATCGATATATAATCATTTACACACATCTGCGCATAAGTTAATGCTTAATGGATAAGGGAGCAGAAATTTCCACGTAAGTCTACCTCAAAAATCTATTTGTTTATACTGGAAATGAAATTGAAACTTGTATTGCTCTCACTTAATCTAGAATTACAAAGGTTTTTGTTTTTTTGATATTCTATTCTAGAATTTAATTCATGGCTAGCTGCAGGTGCTGATTTTCCCCGTCATTAGAATGTGTCACTTGATTTAAAAACAAAGCAGAAAAAACGTCCTTAACTCATATTCAAAAAATTTTGTA
Source organism: Philornis downsi (assembly GCA_019455685.1). Taxonomy (NCBI): domain Eukaryota; kingdom Metazoa; phylum Arthropoda; class Insecta; order Diptera; family Muscidae; genus Philornis; species Philornis downsi. Next base: position 1,619,037 of record JAHXMU010000135.1, on the reverse strand, counting down.
CTTTTTAAAGTGTTCCGTATTAGGAATCTGTAGTTGTCGAAATTTAGAAGATATGTGAAGTCAACTTATTCAATAGCGCCGTTACTATCTAATCTACAAATGTCGATTTTTGGACTCTTAAAATGTGGAAAATTTTGTTCTAATTTTGTTTTCATATTTTGATTAAAGTTAATGACCTATTAAAAAGAAGAAGAAAGGAGAAGAAAAAAAATCAAAAAAGTGTATTAATCGTTGGCTGGCTGGCTGGTTCTGACTGACTGCATCCGCTTGGCTATCTTTCGCTGCCTATGGGTGCCTATGGCTGACTGGTTGTTTCTATATCTGGTTCACTTGCTGTTGGTTAATTACGCCTCTTCTGTTACGCCACGAGTTGATGACACGACACATGAGCGGCTTAATCCACTTAATAATTGTCGTAAATTGATATCTCTCTTCCCACCAAATTTAAGCAAATTTGGTACACATCCAGCATTGGATAACTTTAGGTCAGAGCGTGAAAATAAATTTCCTTACCACGCCCTATCTGGAACCACTCATACAACTTCACCGATTTTCAGAACTTCAAATTTATCATCAAAATTTCTAAATAAATATTTAGATATTATCCATTGTATTATTTTATAATACAAGACGTATTTTAAAATCACCCGCAAAAATTGATCGCTTTACCAAAAATCAAGTTTTCCTCCATTATTTCTAAGCGCAAGTTCCAATGATATTTCATCTTACTTCATTATTATACGTTAATTCTATTAGTTAAAATGTATTGATATTTTACTAAAAATCTCAGGTGCCATCCGCTTTGTGTTCAATTTTAAAATTTAAATATACTAACTTTTTTTGTTAGCACTACTGCAAATTCTTTAATATTTTGCTATTTTTCTTTCCTTTTTTATCTCAAAAGATATCGGTATAACCTATTGGAGAAGAAGGGGATCATAGATCTTCATAACTCGATATCAGTCTATACAATCCCACATAGATTCAAATAAAGGATGTCCCAACAAGAACGCAAGATTTAAATAAGGCGCCTTTTTTCGTTTTTAGTTTAGTTTTTTCTTGCCTAGAATTGAAGAAATGAATGTGGAGGGCACGTGTCAAAGTCAGAGAAACAATTCAAATGTTGCATCAATTATTTCCCGGTCGTGTTATTTCCCGTTTTGGAGACCAGAATTGGCCGCCTAAATCGTGCGATTTAACACCATTAGACTTTTTTCTTGAGGGTTTTTTGAAGTCGATGGTTTACGCAAATAAGCCGACGACGACTCAAGTCTTGAAAGAGGAAATTAGACGCTGTATTAATAAAATACCGCAGCAATTATGCAAAACGGTCATTGAAAACTTCATTAAAAAATCGCGTGTGTGCCAGCAAAGCCGCGGCGGCCATCTGCCCGATGTGTTGTTCCATACATAACCTCATTCTGTCTGCTTTACGATATAATAAAGTCTCACTATTTTTTTTTTTTAATATCTGTGTTTTTTATTTAAAATTTTTTTCTTGCTCTCTTGTTGGGACAACCCTTTATATGTATCTTTTCAGAGTGTTGAAAATTGTTCCTAAAACTCCTAACAAAATAATTTTTGACGAAGAATTTTTTTGGAGATTTTTTGGGAAAATCGAAGGCGAGGATATTCATGATTAGTAAGTTTTGCAACAGAATGTGTATTATATAAGAAACCACCTAACATACATGATATCATTTGCCAATTTATAAGCCCGATATATTTTAAGAAACATTGCCGCAGGCCCAATCTAGATATTTTCTGTGTAATTTTTGAGATCTATTGGAAGTCCATCGTAAATCTTGCGAACTGAATGCTGTATATTAGAGTGATTGCTTTGTTGAAATCAAGAAATAAGGAAACATTTTCGAAATAATTTGTCGTATATCGAAAATTTCATTTTCAGTACTTTTGGATATGCTTGTAATACTTACATGATTCATTATGCTTGAAATCAATAAAAAGGAGTCATATGAATAGCGGAAGACTTTGAAGAAATTTGTCCTATTCTGCTCAGCTCTTTCAATAATACCAAATCAACAATATCTTTAGTAAGTGTCAGTTTGTTATTGTCGTTACACTGTTTCGTTTATGCTTCGAAAAAAAAGTAATTCAGCTTTTATTCGAACTACTGAACAACTAATTAGTTTGCGATTGATCTATGAATAATGAAGCAAATTTATCAATCGACTTGCAGAGCATATACTATGAATTGAAGACGTGAGAATGAAAAGTGGATATGAACCAAAAAGGTAATTTTACAGGAGTACAAAAAACAGTTTATATCTAATTGAGTTAGATTTTTTTGCTAACAATGATTTTAGAACGTTTATACACATATATGTATGATAACGAACCAGTATATATTGATTTTAAAAAATTAATTACTATGTTATGGCTTTTTTAAGATTCGGATATGTCCTGTTTTCATACTCATTTTTAGATTTTTTTAATAGCAGCTGGATACAAAGGGTATATTAAGAAGAAATACACATTAAAACGTTTTATTTTGAGACTTTTACATTTTTTTGACATTTTCTGACATTTTTTGAGAATTTGACAATATTTCATTGTATTTCATAACGTTTAACTTTATTCTGAATCAGATTCGTCGTCTTCAGTCACGCTTTTCTTTTGGAGTTTCACCTTCTGGAATAACATCACTGCGTGCCTTTGTCAAATCATGGTACCAAGTTAAGAATGCTTCAGGGATATACACTTCCAACTCTTTTATATTTTTTAGCTGTACATATCCAGTTCATAGCCACTTTTCTTACTCATTGAATACTAGATATGATTTTTTCGTATAGCTATTGACATCTAGCAGCAATAATACGAATCGGAGATGTACAATTTTCATACCTAATGATGCGCTAAGTAACAGGGAATAGTAAACTTCATAAAACTCATTTTAGCCCAAAATGGTTCATATCCACTTTTTATTCTCGTGCCTTCAATTATTTCTTTAAATTTTTGTTTTACATCTCTTTATTGTTACACACGTTATATTATTGATCTACTTACCTCCTAGCACACCCGCTACATAGCCCGTATTATTCGAACGTCCTTTTTTCATTAGGGCCTCATCAATAAGCAGCAGTCGCTGTGATGAAAAAGGATCTGGCTTGACAGGTCCTTCGTACAATTCCATATCATCATGATTACGGAAGAGATTATGACGTGCGATGACATCTTCCATACCCGTACGATGTAATTCGGGTATCAGACGCAACCAAATGGACAGTTGATGGGCTCGGAAATGATTTTTTATGCGTGGTTTCATGCCTGCAATGGAAGGTAAAGTAAACGTTACACGAAAAGGTAAATGAGCAGAAATAAGCGGATAACATTTTAGGTAACATTTTAGGGTATACATTTTGAAGTAGGTTATAAAGCTCATAATGTAGTCATCAAAATGTAAGATTATTACGTTTATTTATAATTACTTTTGTTTGGGTGGTTATCAATATTTAGCTGTTTTGTGCGCTTTTATTTTCAAAATACTAAGGCTTGTCGAGCGGCGCTGAGCGTGTTAATGTCATTTTAAGAAAAGTTCTAAGGAATTTATACGTTACCATGTACTCACAGGGTTGTTTACATATCATACATTTATACACATTTTTTACGCATTTAACACGCTGACTTATGCTGGAAAAAATCAATGGACAATTTGCATGTCAAATGTGTGCATGTGATGTGATTTTTCGTGCGAATTACATGTCAATCACGTTTTTGTTAGCAGCGGGTGATTGAACAATTAATAATTGTGCGCGACACAAGCGCGATAATATTTATGAAAAAACGTACATATTCTCACGCAATAAACCGTCATCAAAAGCTTATACTTTATCTGAAATGAAACGTTGTACACTTTTTCTAATTGAAATTAGAAAAATATCAAGTACAGATGAGAATTTTCATTCCATCTTAAGACAAAAACATTTAGAATTCGTAATTTTCAACTGATATCGCAAAATATACGACTTCAAATGAATGACTAACGTTGATAGAAGAAAAAACAGGAACGATATATATATTTAATTTTGAGAAAATATTGATTAATAATCAGTTTTCCCATTTAATAATGGCAAATGATCAATTGAAGTTAGGGAACTACACTTTATGTTATGAAATCATCAATCGGCAGTGGTATTTTCAAATTAATATACGGTAAGGAGCAAACGAAGTCGTAATTGTTTTTATTTCGGATACAAAATTCATTGGTTCTCTTTTCTGAATAAGGAATTTGTAATTTCAATAATAGTAATTTCACATTAAATGAAGTATCTTATTTTCAGTGTGTTTTTAAAATATTCGACAGAAAATCATAAACGAATTATTATTTTTCTAACATTAAATAGAATTCCTCAATTTTAACTGCTATAATTTCAGTATGAAGTATTATTCATATTGTTTCGATCACTTCCCAACATTAAATGGACTCTCGTTCTAATTATGGATTGATATTTTCTCAGTTCCAGGTACAAACTAATTGATAAATGTCCTTTTTTCGCAATATTAAAAGAAAATTTTTAATATATATTGAATTTTCTCTAATGTCATTTGGTAAACACCAATTATTTATAAGAAACCACATACTATTATCCCATGGTCTAACGGATGAGCCGATTTTTAAGCTTTCTCCATAAAATATATATGGTTTGAGCTATCAGCACGCTCATAATATTAGAAAGGAGATATGTAAACTTGTTATAGACACTTAAATATCGAACTGTTGGCCAGCGGGTTCAATCGTTTTTTATTGCCAGTTTATCTGTAATACTTTAACCATTATTAATCACTAACAATTTTTGGAAAAAGTTTGGATATATAGTTTTCAACTTAATTGGGTCTCAGAGCCTCTATAGGGACAAACTGATACTCTGTACACATTTTGTGTACGGGTTCATATGCAGAACAATATTTGCAAACGCATAGATTACAGAATTAATGTAATGAACAGTAAGAATGAATCCGTAATTTTTATAATAAACGTTTTTAGTAATCTGTATCTAACGTTGTAAAAGTACACAAGATGGCATATTAAAGACAAGATTTTATATTCAAAGAACTACTGAGACAGTTTTAGCATTGCTTGACTCAATACTGTTTGAATGCGCTTCAAAGACGGATGGTAGCATAGAGAAAATACGTAATACAGGGTGGCGCAATAGAACGTACATATTGCATCATCTTTTTTTGCGGGGTAGAAAAGGCGTGGGCAGGGGGGGGGCCTACATCGTTGCGTTGGCGGGCTCATGGAATTTTAGTCGCTATGAATCACTTCGACGGGAAGCGTCGCGCATTTTGCGTGCGCGCATTTTACGAGAACTCTCGTTCATATATTGCTACTAGGCGACTATATTGTGCTGAAGCTCCGAGTGCTAATTTAATTAAAATATGGGTAAAGCGTTTTGAAGAGACCAGTTCAACATTTAAACCACAAGCAAATGGTCGCCCAAGAACATCTAGGACCGAAGACAATGTTGAGAGAGATATGGAGTCAGTACGAGGAAATTCACAAATGACAACCCGCAAGAGATCGTCTGTCTTACAATTATCGCGACGAAGTTTGCGACGAATTTTAACATTGGATCTCAAACTGCATCCACATAAGCTGCAATTAGCACAAGAATTGAAAGAATCTGACTTCATAGCAAGGCTCGCATTTGCTAATGAATTGCTTAATCGATTTTTCCAATTTTCGTTACTGGAACAGTGAAAATCCCAAAATCAAACACCAGAAACCATTGCATAGTCCTAAAGTGACAGTATGGGCAGCAAACTCTGGCAGAGGAATAATTGGTCCTTTTTTCTTCGAAAATGCGCGGGGCCAAAACGTCCCGGTTAATACGGAACGCTATGTTGAGATGTTGGACGGATTTTTGGCTCCAGAAATTGAAAGTTCAAGAATAGTGAATTCCGGAACTTGGTTCCAACAAGATGGAGGTACTTGTCACACATCAAATGACTCCATGGCAGTGGTGAAGCAGATGTTCCCTGGCAGACTGATTTCGAAAAGAGGTGATATCCCATGGCCCCCACGTAGTCCAGACTTGACGCCTCTTGACTTTTTTTTTGTGGGGATACCTCAAACACAAATTCTACAGTAATAATCCAAGAAACATTGTTCAGCTCAAGGAGAATATCCGTGGTGAAATGGCAGCCATTACACCAGTATTACTGAAGAAAGTTTTCAATAATTTTCGTTTGCGGTTAGAGGAGTGCCGTCGTAGAGAGGGTCACCATTTAGATGACGTTATTTTTAAAAAATAAACTCTATTTGTTACTCTACAATGCCCTAGATTTATTTTAACCATACCTTTTGTGTTTATGTTTTAATCTATTTTTTAAATATGCACGTTCTATTGCGCCACCCTGTTTTTTACAGTTTTAGTTTTATAAAGGCGAAAGCGCTAGTCAAGGGTCTGAATATCGTCTATGGTCCCAATATTGTAATAGATAGTCACGCGCTATTTGGACTTCGGCGATTCCGTTCCGGTATTGCCGATGACAAAGATGCAGCTCGATCTGGAGGGCCAATCATCGAAAATATCAATAAAAGTTTGACACTGTTTCGACTGCCCAAAAACTAAACTTTGCACAAAAAACGTTTTTGCAACAAAAGTAGTTCAAGGACTGAATTTCCATTGGAAGTACCGTTGCTGAATCACAACTAAATCGACCCATTTTTGCAGCGGATGGTGACTGGTGATAAAAAGTGGGTCATTATGATAGCGTCAAGTAAAGATAATCGTGGTCAAAGTGCGGTGAGCCGGCGCAAACGGTGGCCAAAAAAGAAATGGCGGTCAGGAAGGTTTCGCTGTATGTTTAGTGGGATTGACAGCTAATCATTTACAATGAGCGCTACTATCCTTCCTATTGATTGGGACCTGTTCTATCTACAATTGGGCCATCTGAAGAATGCAATCGCCCAGAAGCGGTCAGCTTTGGGCAATAGAAGGGGAAATGGAAATGCTAACAGGGTTGTTCGGCTAGTTCGTTCGTTAGTTTACCATACGTCACTTCTCATGACGTAGAGTTCCTTCAAACACTATCAAAACTTCCTCCCTTCTCTAAGCTGTTTACTATTGTTTACTTGTGTTCTCGTCCTCTTCGTGAGTGGTTTTAGCGTTTTAAAAAAATTTAAAAAGCGATAAAAATGAGCGAAAAAGAGCATTTTAGGCATATTATGCTGTATTATTTCCGAAAAGGAAAAACGGCTGCTGAAGCCAGCCGAAAAAAGTCTGTTTAGGAAGATAACGGATCAAATGAAAGAATTTGCCACAAATGGTTTTAAAGATTTTCTGCAGGCGACTTCATTTTGTATGTGCTTGCATAGTGCAACGGCGCGTAGCTGCGATCTTTTTCAGATACACGCCTGTGCTTTGTGCAAACGTATACGACCAGTTCCATACAGGGTGTGACATAGCGAAACTGGAACAGTTTTTGTCTGCGAAACTCTGACCAGAGCGTTTTATTTTCTTGTAGCACGGCAGATCAGGGGCCCCAAGAACTATTTGTTTTTGCCCGATCGTGGCATAGGACCCCTTGTGGTAGCATCGTACTGGCTGTGGTTGCCCGAACAAATGTTTTCAGTGATCTTGCGTTGCTTCAGGGTCTCCTGAAGTGTCTAGATAGGCCTCACTCCTAACCGGGATGAAGCTCACTTCATACCAGTGACTTCAAAAATACTTAGGCTGAGAGAGGAAGCAAGTCCTAATGAAATTTTCAAGGGGATTTGCTTCTTATCCCAAATGTGCTTCGACTAATCCTTTCGGGATTAGTTTGAGTACCCCAAAGGGGCGCTGACTGTCGCAAACGCAAATAAAAAAGAAAAGAAAGAAACAAAAGAAAAGTAAAAAGCAAACAGTTCCATGTGTGACAGCACGCCATGAGTAAGGCCTTCACGGCGAGGCTGATGTAAACTACCGCAATTGAAATTGAAGGCGACTTCTCTGTTACGGACGCTCCCAGATCAGAATGACCAAAATAAATTATTTCTGGGGTGGTGAGAGATTTAATTATTGTCAATCCCCATGCAAAATTTAGGGAAATAGCTGAAATAATGAAAAAATCAGTTTGAGCCGTTCACGGGGTCATAAAAGAGCTCGGATTTGTCAGAAATTATCACAGCTTGGATGGAAAGTTTTACCTCACCCACCGTATTCCCCAGATCTCGCCCCGTCTGACTTACATCTATTTCGCAGTCTGAGCAACCATTTGAAGGATTTGAATTTCCATAACGACGAGGAAGACAAATATAGAATTTACACGATTTTCTTCAGTAAAACCACTTGAGTTTTATGAAAGAGAAATTAAGAAGCTCCCAGATAGCTGGGAAGAAGTTATTAAAAAAGGCGGAGATTATATAATAGATTGAAATAATAGTTTTCTTATAAACATCTAAAGGACTTTACGAACAACCCAATACATTACAAAACTAAAATAATTGATTGCAATGCATTCGATTTATGATTGGTGCAATTTTCTCAGCGAGATCCCAGGTAATAAAGAATAACGATTTCGTGCTTGAATTACCGAGGGCAGAAGTAATTTAAATACAATTTAATTTACAAAAGTGCAAATCATTAGTAAGAAAAAAAGTTAATTAAACAGAATATTCATTAGCCTCCCTTTGTAATATGGCTGCGTTAGCAAAAATTTATAAATATTATTAAGTGTGCAACTAAGTTCCCACTATTTGCCAATAGATGGCGTCAGCTGTAAGTGCTACTCGATTCCGCCATTGTAAACATACCGCCTCGACACAATAGTGATTTTCTTTTGACGTCATATTATTTTGGTTGTATGAATATGTATGATTTTGTGCCAATTAATCTTCATATGCAGAAGGTATTGATTTTCTCCGTTCAATCAAAAAACGGCGGTTAAAGCTCATCGAGAGCTTCAAAACGTTTACGGAGATATTGCTTTAAGTAGAACAACGTGTCGAGATTGGTTCCGCCGCTTTAAAGATGGTTATTTTGATGTTGACGACCGTTCGCGTGAAGGAGGACGAAAACTCTTCGAAAACCCTTCGATGACACTGAATTGACGGCACTGCTTAAATGGGATCCACGTCAACTGCAGGTAGAACTTGATTCAGTATTAGAAGTTACCCGCTAAGCCATTTTTAAGGAATTACATGCATTGTGAATGATTCAAAAGCAAGGAACTTGGGTTTGTTATGGGTTGAACCCAAGGGACGTTGATCATTGTTTTTTCGACTGTGAACAACTGCTTGAGCGACAAAAAAGGGTAATGAAAAATGGATTCATTACCGCAATCGAAAGAAAAGAAAGTCGTGGGAGCTGTTCACGCTGTGAAGGTTGTGCTCTGTATTTGGTGGGACTAGGTCGCAAGTACTTAGTTGTATAATAAGTATAATATTAAAATAAAGAGCACAAATATGCAAAAAGTATGAGAGAAAATATACTGAACACCGCCTTCAAATTCGACTCCATAGCATTGTCATGAGACTGCTTTTTTCTCAATTCCGATAGAAAGTACTCAATATTTATCGGCTACTAAGAACGTTCGAAGAAATGTGACAAAGAACGCGAGATTCTATAATAAATGAAGAATATTATCTGCCATTATAAAAATTCAGAATAGGTCATATTCTTTTCAGTTTGCGTCCCATCCATAACACTGTTATATTCAAATAATACCCAGAGAGCTTCACTTCACTATGGTGCAATCACCTGCAGACAAACCGTATGGCTTCACGGGATTAATATTAAGAATAAGATTATTTGTAATTGTTATGCAATTGTATAAGTAAGTGAATATGTAATATTTTATATTGACCTAATTTGGCTTTGTATTACAATATCGATAATAAAGAATTATTTCATTAAAAAAAAAAAAAAGTGTAATTATATCTTCAGAAATGGTTGGTAAATGTGCATATGTTGAGACGGAAATATTGTTCTTTTGGGATGACTTCCAGGTATTTTTGTGGATGCAGATTTGACTCACAACATATTTAATTCACTTCATCCTTAGTGATAGTTGTTTTAAATACTTGTTAATGTTATACGCTTAATGAAACTCAGTGAACAGTTGTGTCCATCTGCGGCAAACTTCTAGTTATCCTTGAATATTTTCTAATACCGAACCAAATCCAAATCCTCAACGTCTGTCTATACATTTATCGTAAAAGTCACCCTCTGTAATTCGCACGTTTTAAATTAAATATGTATATACGAGTACATATATTTATATTAGACATTTATGGTGCAATTACTTTCGTTTCATGAAATTACAAATTCAGCGAATTTAAATGAGTCTCGAAGCCTATGTGTCTGTGTAATATCATTAAACTCATTTGGCTACAATTATACCAAACTACGCCATCAAATCTTAACTAACTCTCTCGCTCCCTGTATTTGGTACGCCCTCCCCTTTCCCATCTCTTCCGCAATTAAAGAAAAACTGCTGATTAACTGAGAAAATATACGAGACAACTTTAAAGTCTATTTAATGTAGGACATACTTTCTAACTCAGAGAGAAACTTTGTGCTATTGAGAATTGATATTTAGCATTTAGTTTCAAGACTGTCTGGCCGCCTGGCTGGCAGCAGGCATTACTTTCGAATTTCAGTCATACGAGGAGGAAAAAAAACAAGGTCATTAAAAGGTGAATGCCATCTTTTATCTGGCAATGGGACATGGTGACGAATGAAAAGAAAAAAAAAATACCTTTGCCAAGACACTTGAAACATTTTGAAAATCATTGCAATGTGAAATAATGAAAGGAATAAATAAAATCTGTTTCTTCGCACCCAACCAATACGGGAAAGAAGGAGAAAATACGAAAATAAAACAAGAGATACCAAACAACTTTTTCTTGTGAAAGTAGATGGAATATCAACACTCAAATGGGGGCAGCAGCAGATGAGCGGCGAGTGGTGATGTGAAAAATGAAATCAGTTATCAGTCATTATGGGTTTCATTATATTTGAAATCTTTTGTCTTGTACTTGGTATAAACAACGATAATGAAACCAACAACACGAAAATCCATAGAAGACAAATAAGGCTTCTTAGATATCGCACCCAGACGGAAGGTTACACAATTACGTTGCGTCTTCTTGCACTGTTATTAATTCCACCTTCACTTCCACATTGTACAGCTTAATTATATTCACAAGAGCGTGTTATCATTGTCATATGCCTTCATGTTCATTCTGAAGACAATGTTAATGTGTTAGACAGTGACACAGAATTGAGTTTTACGATTACATCTAATATTTCTTCATCAGGGTGATGGCCTGCGTAATTTAATTATTTCCAAAAATATAGCAGAGATAAGTTCATAACACGTTTTTGGTGTTCACAGTTTGCGGGCAAACTTTGAATTGTAAAGGTTCATTGTGGGTCAACTGTGGCCATTTTTGGAGAGCTTTAATATTTATACGTTTATTACTCACTTAGATTGAACAAAATTTTAGAAATTTGTATGAATTTTAATATTTGTATATAGCTTGTGAATCCGAGTTATGGAGTTTAGACTGATCTAAAGTCGATATTATCATGTATTGAATTTATAAGTTTTGTCTTGGAGTACTCTTTGGTTCATCATATAAATTGTATTCTTAATTTGAAGCAACGTACAACGTATTTGTTGTCTAAACATGTTGATTTCATCTGTTGTGGTCAAAAATATATTTTATCGCATAATTTCAAATAATGCAGATAATAACAGAAATAGATTCAATAGTTTTTAATAATTATTATCCTATAATTTTGGCATTTAGTACGGTATGAAAATTTAGAAAAAGAAAATTTATATCTATTTAGTTTACTGCATAATACAATAAATCGGAAGAGCACAGAGATTATACCAAATTGGACCCCGGCCGTGCGCGTACAGAAGATAATGCGTCAAGAAATTGTCTCATTCGAAAATGGTTCAAAAAGTTTGAAGAGATCGGCACAATACTGGAAAAATCAAAATCCCGGCTACCTGAGCCATTAAGCAGGATAGAAAAAGGTATTGGCTGTTAATCGGTCTATTCGTGACGATCAGAACAAAGGCGCAAATGCGTGTTTTAAATGTGCACAGATCATTATTACATCACGAGATCTAAGTCTGCATATCTATATGTACAAAATTTGGTTGGTGTCAAATTTAAGATCCCAACTTGACATCGTAAAACAGACAATTGAGCGCTTTTGAAAGCGCACTAAGATTTTGTTTTTGGATGAATATTTAAATAAGCAGAGCTACAGCTACTTGAGTGAAACTAATCCCAAACATAATCATCGGAAACTCTTTTTTCGTCTAAAATGATTATACGTACTGCGATGTAAGTATATAAGCTGTGTATCGATTACATTGGTGCTGAATATTGTACAAAAAACCTGCCAAATACAAGTTTTTTCGAAGTTTGGGCGTTACACGAGCTTCATAAACCGAATTTCCATCTGCGAATCATTAGTGAGTCATAAAAAATCGAACCGTTTCTGAAGTGGATTGCGACTAGTGATGAGAAGTGGATCACATACGGCAATGTTGAGTGAAAGCGGTCGTAGTCGAATCATGGTGAGCCAGCGACTAAGCTAGGATTGACGGTCGGGAAGGTTATGCTATGTGTTTGGTGGAATTGTCAAGTAATCATCTATTATGAGCTGTTCCTCTGTGACTAAATCCATACTTCGCATCTATACTGTCAGCAATTCGACCGTCTGTAGAAAGCAATCGCCCAGTTTTTACCAATAGAAGGGAAATTGTGTTTCATTAGAACAACTACATATATAAAATGTGACTCGCCAGAAACTCTGTTAGCTTGGTTGAAGGATTCTTAACCATCCACATTATAGTCACTACATAGCACTCAGTGATTAACACCAGCTCTTGTTTATGGTGAATGATTTAGTTGGTGAAAAATTGGCCCTAAAAATACTTGAGAGAATAGAAATTAATAATAGGATTACCATGTTGAAGGTAATCCTATTATTACTTTCTATTCTCTCAAGTATCGAACAAGTTATTGAACAAAATGGTGTATATTTGATCGAAATCAGGTCACGCTAACTCTGCTAAATAAAGAATTAAATGTCAAGCAAAAATAATGGATTTCTTTTGAGTACATAAATGTCACATAAATGTTTTGTAAAAATTAACTATTGTGTCAGGATATAATTTTCAATGACAATATTTCGGGTATAGAATGATGTTTTTATATACCTATAGTATTTAAGTATTTGAAGTATTGATATCAGAATTGTAAAATGCTATAAAATAGCATTTACATGATAAAAAGCAACCTCTGGTATGATAAAAAAATACGATTTTGAAAAATTTGCATTATTGTAACTCAGCAACGTAGAGTTGTGATTTGTAATTGGTATTCTAAAGTCCTTAAAAAGGTATGTAAAGATCTCTGAACAACAATTCAATTGAGCCGAGAAACATTGTAGTATAGTGCAAAAATCTCCAATTGCAAACTGGGTTGTGTTGGAATAACGTTACAGTTATGCCAAGGAAGTTGCTTGATTCATCTAAGTCAAATGGACGTAAAATGTTTGGATATGACCAGCATGGTTTGTGCTAAACCTACTAATGACATCATTTTAGACAAAAATATTCCAAAGTTCACTTTAATCTCTGGTACACAACTACGTAAAGAATTGATATTAATATGACAACTTCAAATGAATGAAAGTTTAATATGGTTACAAATATCATTGTTGCATATCCACAAACAACAATTTACTATCCGAATTTGCAATTCGTAAACATATATTTATTCGAAATCATATTCAAAATCTCAACAAGAATAATTTGCTTTCTATTAAAGAAATACATTTATATACGAGTATATTTCATTATTTAATCGACATATTTTTATATCTCAAACCACTGTATATTTTTTAAGCAACTTTTTGAATATGACATCCTCGAGGCATAAGCAAATGTGTGAATCGTGCCCTTCCACTTATCCCAACAAACAGCTTTCCGCATTCGCGTTATTGTTGTCGATTGTCATGCGACATATGCAGTATGTTTCATTGTATTCGTATGACTACGCAATGATAAGAATAATTTAAAAATCTATAGAAAAGCTAAATATTTCTTTTTTGTCCTCTCTGCCATACTTTGGTCTTCCCCAACTTATATTCTGTGGGCGTGAATGGGCACCGCATCACAACATGCCACCGTAGAGAAGCCAACGCATTTTGCCATACTCCACTAACACGCTGCTCCACTTGTATGTGGCACCAGCCAGTCAGCCAGCCAAGACCAACCAGCAACTGCTACTTGGAATGCTTTTTCTTTATTATTAAGAATTACATTAAGGGCATAGTTGACATTTTCTTGGAGAATTTCTGTTACTGCAACAAAATGAGGGCGATGGGTATGGCAAAAAATGGATATCTTCTTGAGAATGCCTGGCTGGTGTCTTTGCATTGTACTATAAAGGTGAGTGTTACATAAAATATGGTATGAAGGAGTCCTACGTAGGTTCCAACATACCTCAAATGGAAGAAGAGGCCTTTACATTTATATGGCAATGGTGTGAAGCAATGGTGTTGTATGTGTGCACGATTGCTGTACGTTTTAAGTGTTCTGGTAATGTTGTGAGCGTGTGTCTGTAAGTCACGCTTGTATTACATTCGTTAGCGTTAACAAAAGGTTAAAGTGTAAAATTGGAATAAATTTCCTGCATGTACATTTCTTTTGCATTTAAAAAACAACATTTAATAAAATAAAAATGTTTTTCTTATCTTTTTCATCTCGCTTAGCAGAACTAATAAAGCAGATTGTGTGGTTTGAGGTATAATCTGAAGAGAATTTCATAATGAAAAATGTTGTCATATAAAATAAATTTGAGAATTTTCAGGAAATTATAGTACAGGGTGGCGCAATAGAACGTGCATATTGCATCATCTTTTTTTGCGGGGTAGAAAAAACGCGGGGATTGGGTTGGCGGGCTCATGGAGTTTTAGTCGCTATAAATCACTTCGACGGGAAGCGTCGCGCATTTTGCGTGCGCGCATTTTACGAGAACTCTCGTTCATATATTGCTACTAGGCGACTATATTGTGCTGAATATGGACTACGGCGAATTAGTGAAGCTCCGAGTGCTAATTTAAATAAAATATGGGTAAAGCGTTTTGAAGAGATCAGTTCAACATTTAAACCACAAGCGGATGATCGCCCAAGAACATCTAGGAACGAAGACAATGTTGAGAGAGTTATGGAGTCAGTACGAGGAAATCCACAAATGTCGACTCGCAAGAGATCGTCTGTCTTACAATTATCGCGACGAAGTTTGCAACGAATTTTAACATTGGATCTTAAACTACATCCATATAAGTTGCAATTGAAAGAGTCTGACTTCATAGCAAGGCTCGCATTTGCTAATGAAATGCGATTTTCGATTTTCCAATTTTGACAATATCCTTTTCTCTGACGAGGCTCATTTCCTTATGAATGGGTTCGTAAACCGTCAAAATTGTCGTTACTGGAACAGTGAAAATCCCAAAACCAAACACCAGAAACCATTGCATAGTTCTAAAGTGACAGTACGGGCAGCAATCTCTGGCAGAGGAATAATTGGTCCTTTTTTCTTCGAAAATGCGCGGAGCCAAAACGTCACGGTTAATACGGAACGCTATGTTGAGATGTTGGACGGATTTTTGGCTCCAGAAATTGAAAGTTCAAGAATAGTGAATTCCAGAACTTGGTTGCAACAAGATGGAGCTACCTGTCACACATCAAATGACTCCATGGCGGCGATGAAGCAGATGTTCCCTGGCAGTCTGATTTCGAAAAGAGGTGATATCCCATGGCCCCCACGTAGTCCAGACTTGACGACTCTTGACTTTTTTTTTTTTTTTTGTGGGGATACCTCAAAAACAAAGTCTACAGTAATAATCCAAGAAACATCGTTCAGCTCAAGGAGAATATCCGTGGTGAAATGGCAGCCATTACACCAGTATTACTGAAGAAAGTTTTCAATAATTTTCGTTTGCGGTTAGAGGAGTGCCGTCGTAGAGAGGGTCACCATTTAGATGATGTTATTTTTAAAAATTATTTGTTATTTATTACTCTACAATGCCTTAGATTTATTTTAACCATACCTTTTGTATTTAGCTTTTAATCTATTTTTTAAATATGCACGTTCTATTGCGCCACCCTGTATTATTTTTTATGCTCTCAGCAGAAACTTAGGTAAGGAACAGAAGTCATCATATTAGGGATCGCAGAATCCAATGCGCTAAAGGAACTGTAATATCAGTTGGTGTGTAGTGAATGTTGCAAAACTGCAAACTCTTTGGAATTGGTATGCATTTCGATCGGCATGCATCTATTGAAACAATTTAATTAAGTAAATGGAAATGCAGCTGATGCACTTTATAATTTATAACAAGTATCATCAGTACGGAGACAAATTAAGCTAATTCTTTGTTATTGGGATGACAATTTTTTTCTGAAGTTTTAAAATGAGATGGAGTAAAAGGAAATTTATTATTTTTCTAATAAACGGATTTAATTAATTATATATATATATATATAATAATTTAGATTTCGTATTTAAAAAATTACTTGTATAGTTTTGTGATTGCTTGAGACAGTATCATCTGAGCGCATCATGTTGAAGATGGACGCCAGCAGATTTTATAGTTTTCTTCGATAAAAATTTAGATGTAACAACAAACTTGCATATCCTGCCGTTTTAATGTACTCTATATGTAGAAGCCTAGGGAACGTTGCTCTGCATTTAATTTGACGTACAGAGAAACCACAAAACATGGACTGTTGATTGAACTTTCTACCCACTACCATTACCAACAATTATATGAGTATATTGAAAATGAAAAGAAACAAAACGAAACGAAACCGTACAAATGCTGACAACCCCACATACATTATAAGAATATGCATCTTGAATGTCTTTACTTTTTACTGAGACAGTGTCTCTACTCGATTGATGGATGTCCTGGACAAATTAAAAGTAGATATAACAGCCATTCAAAAAATGCAATGGCTAACACAAATAAGTACGCAACATAAAAATTATGATATATAAGATGTACTAAATAGAAATCCATTATTTTTGCATGACATTGAATGCTTTATGTAGCGTAGTTAGAAAATTTTGTTCGATAACTTGTTGCCATTGTGAAGGAATTTCCATTATGCTTCTCTCACACAAACCCCAGTCTCCATAGGCAAAAACTTGGGATAGTCGATTTTTACAGTCTTCTGTTGGGGCGAACTTTTCGCCAGTCAAATCATTCTCCATGGTATAGGAAATATATTAAACACTTGTTGACAGGTCTGAACTATAAGTTGGATGCATAAGATCCTTTCAAACAATATCTCTTATGGCGAGTCATTCTGTCTGTGCCGGGACATTGTCCTCTTCTAATATTAGCCAAGGCTTCTGGGCAATTGCTTTCTTTCGGCAATTCAATTATTTACAGTATAGGACAGACTTAAGACAGTTTTTTATGGTAGCTGATTCACTGCCAATCCCACTAAATACACAGCAAAACCTCACTGGCCATAAAATTTTGGACACCGTTTCCGTAGACTCAGCGCGATTCAACCAGTGTGCGCCTTATGGAGATACCAATGAGAATACTTAGTGTAAATATTACTGGCACTTTTTTGAACAGAATAGGTTTTAATACTGCATGAACTTTGACAATTAGAATTTTGGAGGGGCTGACGATATTGACTACTTCAGTTAGATTATTAAGCGAATCAAAAAACGGCGCTTGTTGGTTCATGTTGAGAGGATAGATAAAAATGCAGCAACATGAAAAGTCAACAATAAACTTGATGGGCGCTGAAAACTCCGCTTCCAAGTCAATGTTTCTAAGATTTAATCAAGGCTTGATGTAGCAAATTGTGAAAGGAGTATGAAAAACGGAAGGACTTGAAGTAATGTTCTGAATTGGTGGTGAAATTACAAAGATATTAGAAGGGCCTATAATGATACTTGATGGCAAGTTGTTTGTATCAAAACAAAGCTTGGTGTTAAATATAACTTTCCTGTTTTCCGAAAAGTTCAAAACAATGCTTCCCAGAGTGAACTAAATTTTCAGAGATTAGACTAGAAAGGACGAAAATAGTACGCTTTTCAGTTAGTACTAGAATTGTTATAACTCGTGAACTAAAAAACGTTAAAAAGATAAAGGAACCCCTGAGATGGCAAGATTTAGCATTTGAAATATTAGAAGATAACAATTAAAATTTATCAATTTTGAAAACTTTTTCAGTCGATATTTTCACAGAACAGCCAACAGATCTGAATCATATAATTCGGGGTTGGAGGTTACCAAAAGCTCCATATATATCTGAATTCATTGTTTGTCATTATGTACCACAAAAATTTTAATTTCGTCGAAGGTAATCCAGAAATAGTAGCAAAAATTGACCCTTTACATTTCCTTTGCATGATATCTCATAAACTAGGGCTGACAACAGCTGAAAGCTGCATATATTTTTAAAATATTCATGGCTGAATTGATAATTTTTTTTCTTAAATTCCATGGCATCAATTTAAATAGAAATTTTGCAAATCATCTGAAATGCAAAATATCATGTAAGATTTGAAAATAGGAGATAAATCCTATAAAAGAGTAGAGATGTGAAACAATTTTACATCTATAATTTTGAATTACGATTTTGAATTGTATTTCTTATGACCAACAAAGTAAAGCAAAAGTTTGAACAAAAATCATTACTTGATTTCAAGGCGCAAAGCATTGAAATATTAAACAAATGCCATCAATTTATGAACTGATTCTGAAACGATAAGTTTATCTTTCTAGGATTTAGTTAATTACTAAATTAGTTATTAATGTATAAATGGGTATTTGTGTCCAATGAGACTGTTTTCTCCTACGCATGATTGACGTAATCGTACGCCATGTGCACTCAAATTATAGTTACCATTCAATTATAAAATAACAATCAGCCACATGCTTCGTCTGCTCTTCTTACTAATTTCTTGTTACCCAAATTTACTGCTTATGAGAAACTCCATGGGAAGTCATCAGAGGTATTCTGTCTGACATTGGGGATTTTGGGGATTTCCGAGATTCCTAGGAAATCAGGTGCTATGGAGCGTTTCTAGGCAGCTGACCGAGCGCTATGCTTGCGAGAATTTTACAAAATGTTGGTTCGGCAATTGTAGCGTATAGAAGATTTTGCAATATTCCAGGTTTGAGCCACAAAAATTAAACGCTACATCTCCCATTCACAAAGGGGTCAATAAGTGTGAAGAGACGGGTACAGTATTGGGAAAACTAAAATTCATGTGACCGAGGTCAAAGCTCACCACATTCTCTACCATTCTTTGTGACGATCCGAACTTTTCAATTCGAAAGCTTGCAAGTATTTTAAATGTGCAGACATCACCATTGCACCACATTCCGCTCAAAGACCTAAAGCTGTAGTGTCCTCTAGAATTCAGCTGGTGAAAGAATCACAAATACGGTATATCAGTCGTAAACTTGACTTCATGAAACCGGCAATTGAGCGATTTCAAAGCTAACAAATGTCTTATTTTCGAAGGAAGTTCATTTTCATCTTATTAAACACGCAAACAAGCACAACTGCCGATACTGGAAAGGGACTAATCTGAAACTCATAAGCCCTTTTTTCTCGCCTAAAATGATTATATGGGCGGCGATGTCGTCAGCTGTCAGCTGTTACATTTTTGAATGTGAAAGGTGACGTGCAGTTAAAAAAATGAAAAACGAAGTTTTTCCGATTTAAATTTTAAACTTATCCCAACATAATTATAGGCAGAAAGTCTATCATATCATCATATTTTTTTTTGCAAAAAGTAACAACGTAAGAATTTTGTGGGAAAATATTAAACAAAATTAATTTATTTAAAATAAAATGAGTTAAATATTAATAAAAAAATACTAGAAATATAAAAAGTAGAAAAAGAAGTTAATTTGTATAAGAAAAACGATTTTTCTTTTTAAAGAAATACAAATTTTGAATGTAATAAATGACACATAAAAAACTTTGAAGTAGATTTAGGGCAGAATATCAAGCTTCACCGCCAAAAAAATCCGAAAAAAATAATTTGTTTAAATTAGTTTGAAACACCATTTTCTTCTTTCAATTAAGTTTTTGACAAGTAACCTTAAAAAACTGCTTAAATACGTGTATATCGGACAATACGAAACTAAAGTTCAATAATTTATGTTGTATATTCTAGAACCAAATACAACAAAAGATATTAATAATGCATGATGTGTCAAAAGAAAAGTTTATATCAAGCCAATTTACGTCACCTCTACAGAAGGTCAATTCGCTTAGGAAAATTTTATGAAACTTTTTTTAAATATACCTGGGAGGTCAGTTTATTGGCGTAAATTCTAGATTTGAGATAATCGTACATGAAAAGTCTATAGGAGTTAAATCAGAATTACGTGGAGGCCAATTTAAGTCACCTCTGGAGAACAATTTGCCTGGAAAAAATTTATTAACTTGTGGCAGATGTATTGGACGTGGTTGACGTTGTTTCGTCCTCCTAAGTTATAGCCAGTAATCTTTCGCAGTTTAAGCAACATGAAAATAATCTTGGAAGTTTTATGAAAAAAACTTGGAAACTGACGGTCAAAATTGTCAGTAAACGAAAGGTCTCTTTCAGTGAGTTCAAGAATAGAATGCGTGTAACCTCTCTGTATGTCAGAAATTTTCATATATATCATTCGTGGAATGGAAGGGGATTTGCTTTTTTTTGTTTCGTGAGAATCCTTCTATAAGTAACGTTAACGGCGACTATATTGAATGCGATATTGTGCATCATTTGGTTTTAACTCGTGTACGAATTGCATCTTATGTGGGAAAAGATGTAACGTAAGTAAAATTTTTTGCAAAGACCGCCTAGACATCTCTAACTGCTGAGAACGTCGCCTGGTGGAAGTTTCGGGGTTTTCCTCAATACTTGCTCGAGTGCAAGGAGCAGTGGTCACTTCATTTCAAACTACTGGAGGTCTTCCAGCACGTGGAAGATCACAGACAGCCCCTTGTTGCCCAATCGATAAATTATTGGAGCGCTAGGAGCATTTCGAACATGAAAGAAATTTCGATGTGATCTGAATAATCGAATGCTGACTTTCAAAGTGAAATTGAACAAATTTGTTTCTTTATTCTGTGCTGAGCCTTTTCATCATAAATTTCCCAAGTATTATTTAGTTAATTCTGTAAAGAGACGAAACAAAAAAGACTTAAACAAAAAACTGTATTCACTGATCAAATCTTAACGTTCCTTAAAGTTATAGAAACAGATTGAAAAAGGAACCAATTCTCTTGAAACGCTATGGCAACAACTAAATGAAATTTGGAAAAGACAGCGTGTGTGATTACGAAACCCTGGTTGAGAAACTTGTTCAGGAACTGGAAGAAAAGTAGAGCAAAGCTACAAAATAATTTTAAAGAAAATAAAAATTTTGTATTCAACAAATATATGAATAACTTAACTGACTTTTTGCAAGTTAAAGACTTTTTTTAGATAGGTTCTCCTAAACATGTTTAAAAGTGTGATAGTGGAGATTTTTTTGAAGATCGATTTCTAGTTTTTGAGGCTTACATATTTCCTTTGCTATTGAATTTTTTTTAAGAAAACTTTGATGATACTTTGTGAACACCTAGCAGGCAAAAAACCTAAACAAACAAATTGGTAAAATATTTTTGGCGATTATTCATGGAATTACCATTACTTGCTTTCAATTATATTAATTTTGTATGCCATTCATTTAGTGTTTCTCCTACTACTCCGGTGTTGCTTAGCAATGTTATTACCATAATTACTTTTCCATAAGAATTAATGCCATTTCCCCTTGATGACCTGTTACTTAATTAGTTCCAGATTACAATTACAATCTGTATTCTTGGTTGTCATTTAAGCAAGTAAAACCAGTGTCATTACTTTCCCCGTATGATTTATATCATTTCAAATTTGAATCACTGATTCGCTCCCCTTATCCTTCTTGCGGCATTGTATTGCTCTGACATTAATATCACTTATACGTCTTTTATTATTTTGCCTCTTAATTGTTGACTTCAATTGTAGCGTGCCTGCAACTTCTTCTACCACATTCTGTTGTGTCATTAACCTGCTAGCAACTGTAATATTAAGTGTCAATTGAAATAAAAAGTATGGTCACTTAACCACCATGAACACTTTTGCGTTAATTTCGGGAATAAAAGTAACAGAAAAGTCGTAATCACCTCAGGTGAATGGGACGGATTTGGACTACGAAATGAATTTCCTTTATTGCGGTTGTTTTCTTAATAAAGACCGCAAGAATAAATGTAGGAAAAGACCCAAAAACTTTGGCAATTATTAAATACTCGAAAACAAGACAACCCAAAAAGTTACCTGCAACAGAATAGTACTTTCGCAAGGACTTTGCAGTTTCCTTATAAAGGCAGGAAGAGGGATGTGAAGACAATTAGGTGAATAGGTGAAAACTGACTTGGTAAACCTCGACATTAAGCCCAGGATACCAAGGGCGCTTAATTATTATAGAAGGAGCGGGTGTTGTCGGTAGGTGTTTAATTGCACAGCAAAAGTAAAAACGAAACTTACCAATTTCCAGGTATTTTTGATGTAACGGATCATAGTTCTCCCAGGTTATGCTGCGAAAGCGATTGCGTTCCTTTGAAGCCGGCAGCACTGAGTCCTGGCGATGATGTTCATTTGGGTTTCTTAAAACGGAAGAGAAAATACATTTCATGTAGTTAGTAAAAAAAGTTGGAACTATTTTTGTATACAACAACACATCCCTAGAGTAAAGGGTATTTTGCTGAACCCCTCACTGTAAGTTTCGCTTGTCGCAAAGTTATTCAAACAAGCTCCTGCTATGAGACAAATTTAATCGTGTAACCTGTAACTGACAACCCGTCAAGGGGTTGCAGGTACTCTCTCACCCACTACATTCTGCAGCATTGCCCACCCTGTTAGCTGTTAAGTCACCTGTTTAATATGATGGGCTTGACTCGTTGCGGAAAAACTGTTAACAAACTACAAAAAACAGCTAAAAGAGAAACACTTAAAGTTGTTAATGTTTTCCACTTATGCTGGTATATGAGCGGAAAAATTTCGCCACATATTTTCACATCAGACCGGCTGCATGCAAAAAAAAAAAAAAAAAAAAACCGAGAAGAGAACAGGAGAGCAATCAGCTCACTCTGTAACATGTTTTCAGCTGAAAAAAAGCTATCAAACAAAGCAAAACATTTTTAGTTCGGCTAAATTTAAACAACCATAACACTTCAAGTAGGAGAACGGAAACAAAAACTACAAATAGTTCCATTAAATCCAGATGACATTTAAGTATGTCGTTACACCCGTTTGGTGTGACAGAAAGGTTCTTCAAAACGTCTAAAAGAGAGATGTAAATTAAGACATGCTCACTAAGGCGTAGGTTATATTAAATTGGGGTAGGTTATATTAAATAGCGAGGTGATTGAAATCAAAGTAGTGTCAAGCCGAAATCTTGCTAAGATGTGGAAATTTCAAAATGTGTTCCATTGTCCCCAATGTTATAGCCCAAAATTTGGATAATTTTGGAAAGAAAAATTTCTTGAATAGGTAATATTGCAAGCAGTTTGATAAATCAATAAATGAATGTTAGCATACGCCAGAGTGTGCCTTAAGTTTAGGTGAATATAAGTTTTATTTTGATTTATATTTGATTGCCCATTTTTAAGGATTAGAGTGGTTTCGATTTATTTTTTCATTCATTATGCTAATTTCTTCCAAAAAGTTTGGTTCTAATGAAATCCGTTTTCCTACAATAAACAAAATTAATGAAAATATCGCAAATTTTCAAAAAATCTGCCAAAAAGGAACTGCATTATTTTTCAATAAATCCCCTAAATTCGTGGATACTTTGGGGTAAAAGGAAACTTTGCAATAAATTAGTATGGAAGAAAAACTATTGTCCATTTATTCAGGGTAAAAAACGGCCAGAAACCAGATTTTAAAGAAACATGACAGAATGTTGCTCTTAATAACACAATATATCCCGAATTTCTAACTTGTGATCGACCTGGTTTCCAAACTATGGCTGCTCGAATATTTAAAACAATTTAAACGTAAGCTAAACTGTTGGTACAAAATTGTGACGTAATTACTAGCAATTAGTTAATATTAACTAATATTAACAACACCAGTTTATGGAAACAACACTTTTGAAATGTGCAAAAAGCGAAGTTGATTTATTATTATCATAAAAATTATTAATTATTAATTATTATCATCATTAAAAATGAATATCTGTGCAGCTGGCCGTTTTAAAAGCTTATGAACAATGCATGTTAATCTCAAAAATAGACCTAGCATTTTGGATTCAATACGTTCCATCTACAAGATAATATCTGTGTAAAATTATTCTTTGATTATTTTCGATATGAGCGACGAAGAACATTGTTTATTATGCCTGGTACCAGACTGCAGATATAAATTAAAAATACAAAAGCAATAAAATAAAATGAACATACATAATGTTGACCTTATGAAGGCTATGAATGTCTTCATTGTTTGCAGAGAACTACCTGCATATCTGTACAATTTAGGGTAGTATTATTGGGAGATGCCAAGGGTATATTCTAGGTATTCTATATTTCACAGCTAACGTGCAAAAAAGACATGAATTCGTATGTGGTTTTAAAATTTATACGACATTTGGAAGTTAAACGAGCTGATTAATGCTCATTATGATCGAATACATACAGTCCGCATCAAAGTGAAATACTTCTTATCATGTTAATTTTGAAGCAACGTCGATGAACCGAAGAAAGGTGTAATGAATGCCTAGAGGAATTACATTGCCTGGCCATCTAATTTGGCAGACTTATTTTCCAAAGAGGTTTTTTTTTTGCCAACGTAATGAGACAAATTATCTTAGTTCGATTGTCGGAAAACGCAGTCTGCTTAGTAAGACCTCCGGTAATGGATTCAAACGAGTTAGTTTCGGTGCAATGAGGAAAGCGGTAAAAATTACTGTGTTATATATGTAGGCATGAAATACTGCACTCAGTAAGCCTGGAAATGGTGAGAAAGTTTCGATGCCTCTGAGAAAAATGATGCTGCACATATGGTAACGCGACTGTTCTCCATCCAACAACGCGATAAATCCGTAATTACTAGTTTGCCTCTCTCGTTAAACTATAAACAAATGTGGCTTTCCTAAGTATGCTGAACATAAATTGATCCAATATTGCCCTAACATTTAACTTTGGAACATAATTATATCTTCTATTTCGATCTTTTGAACCTAGAATCGAAGTATTAGCTATTGTAAAATATTAGCAGTGAAAAGTTCGAGTAAAATAAATATTTCGGAGAAAACTGAGAGTAATAATAAAATATATTTAATAAAAACTCTCAGTTAATCGGCGGCTTAGCGTTTTAAACGTGGTCTGTTTTGACACACTTCTTATTCCTTTAAATTCGAGTTTTTGGTTTCTTATAAATAATCAAAAATGATTTCGTAGAATTGTACTCTAAGGATTTTTGCCTTCAAAAATTCATACTAAAGTTGGTTGTTCAAAAAAATTTAATTTTTTTTGGGAGCTCTTGAAATAAGAATATGGATATTTTGTACAGAATCCACCAATCAATTCTTCGTCATAAATTTACCAATATATTTTCCCGTTTTGGACAGGAAAATGACAATTTTGTATATCTATAAAAAAGTGTGTCAATACAGCGATCTGGAGATTCCACTGTAATGAAATTATAAAGTGCTAATGAAATTATATGTCCAATAATATTTTATATAATATATTGAAGAACAACTATGTCAAAATGTAAAATCTTTACTTATAGAACAATGTAGGTGAAAAACTGTTCGTCTATAATTTTCGATTTTTTAAATCGAATAACTTGTTTTCGCTCCCTTCGGTTCACGTGATATGTTGTTGTGTTGGCTTTGTTTCTAATTGACTTTCTATTTAACCCATTTTGTTCATATTTTGAAATTAGTATAAATCAAAGCTCAGCACTCACCCAGTTCTCGCAAAATTCGTCCAGTATGTTATGACAGCTTCCGATAAAGCAATTTCCGATTTTGTATAATTTTGCGGGAAATGACTGAAACCATCCACTAGAGGAGCACCAAATATATAGGGTAAATCCTCACCATGCACTGTGCCCATACGCTGTGGGTAATCACCATCCTTGGTCTGATAATCGAATACATAAAAATAACAGCGTCCCGATTGGCCTGGATATTGTGTCGATGCTGAGGTGGAACCACCTCCCCCACCCGCTGAAGAACTGCCTGACGTGGGTGGCGGCGAGTTGGCAGCAAAGATATCTGCTGTTCGTATAAGAGGTGCAACAAATTGAGCATCAGAAAGGGCAGCAACCGCTGTATCACGAGTATTAATTGGATGCTGTGAGGCTCGATCCCAATCGGTGTATTCATTAACAATCTGTAAGAAATTAAAGGAACCCAAAGGGAGAACATTATTTGTCTTACGCCGTTATACAAATTTGTAATTAACATGATTTATATAGATGGAAAATTTCGTGGGGAAATGTATGAATTTTGTACCTGCATCCATTTATGTGGGGGTGAGAGTAACATCTTTATATTGTGTCGTGTGCTGATACATAATGTTTTATTGCTGGCAATGCATGAACTTTATGTAAGTACATATATTACCAGAAATATCATTACCGTGATTTACAGTCAATTGACTATAATTGGTTGCATACGGATTGATAACGTCATGTGATAGACAGTGTCATGGGTAGAGATTGTGTAAGCAGTATTATATTATATTATATTGATGTCATAACTGTTGAATTTGAGATTTGGTATGTCGGTTTTGGAATAAAGTAATAAAAATATCAACGCATATAATCGATATCAGTAATACCTATAAATCCTGTACTTGCTTATTTTAATAGTTAAATGAAAATCTGAATTCCAGTTGGTAACAGTTTTTGTAGATCAATATGATTAGAATAGAGAGGAGCAGATGACAAAAGTGTTCCTATTTTAACCATTTTATGGATAATTTTTCCTTTGGGGTACTTCATCACACTGTTCATAAAAATAGAGCAGGACTAGTAATAAATAAAATGTTGTCTATAATACACATAAGGAAGCCTTTCGGCTAACGCTAACTATACCTTTTTGAACGTGATAGACAAGATAACATTTTCATCTTAATAGGAATTTTTAAAATCCGAACATTTGGAAGCGTTTTCTTGAAGTCAATGGTGCTCAAAGCAAAGTACATGATTATATCGTGATAGTGTGCACCACGAATGAATGAATATATTTGTACAAGTCGAAAAATTTCAGTTTATCTTGCGTTTAAATATCAGAAGAAAGAATTTAAATTTAAAATGTTACCTTTTGCAATTTGATGACATATTTTCCTTTTAAGAAAAGAGAAGGTATGTCAGGTTTCAATTCTGATTCAGATGGAGAAGTGAAACTAAATGTAACTATACTTTCATGAATCAGTTCGTGAATCAATATATCTATTTTGGTGGAAAAATGGAATCATAATTAATCTACTGACGAACCTTAAACAAATGTGCATAATAAAAATGCAAGCGAATTTGAAATTCATTTCATTTATTTAATAATCTTGTAATTTAAAGCCTTTTGAACAATGTTAAGTAAATTACAAAACACATAAAATAAATACTACTGCAATTAAAAAAAAAAAAACAAAAACAAAAACAAAATATAACTTAGAATATAACATCAAATTAACTAGTAACTGTTAACTTATAACGCTCAAATTAAAGTGCACTAAAAATAGGCGAAATGGAGAAAAATAAAAATAATGAAAAAAAAGTTAAATATTGAAAGTTCAAACTTCAAAGTTTTGTGTTGTAGTTTTTTGTTAATTAAGTTAACAATTTTACAGTTCGAAACTATTAAGTAAATCACAACATACATAAATTAAAATAAATTCTACTCCAAGGTAAAAGTACAAATTTATATAAAATAAAAATTGACTACATAAAATCATATATTTAAGATCAACCAATAACAATTTGCAAATATCACTCATAAATGCAGCCATTGGAATGTAAAGGAATATTCACTTATGTCAACTGAATATGATAGATGAGTCTATTACAAAATATTGCGTATGGTTTATTTAAATTTCTAAGTTCATTTGGCAATGCATTATAGCTGCGGGCTACTCTTACATTATAAAATCGCGCTGTAAGATGGCAAAGTTTGGGGTTAAAAATTATCTTCTACGAACTGAATGACAAAAAGTTTCATATTAGAAACGAGAATATTGGATAGAATATATTTTGTAAAACACAACAACAATCGTATATCGATAAATGCAGGAAATGAAGATCGCAGAAATTTAATCACAAAAGGTGTCATATGTACACGTTTCTTGGGGGGGAAAGATGTAGCAAACAGATCGGTTCAAAGATAATTGAAGGAGTTTCATATATGTTTGACCAGTAGCAGAGTATACCTCTAAACAGTACATAATGTTTGGCATAACTAGAGCATGAAGCAGTTGCTTTTTCACATAAAGCGGGAGCGACAAATTAGTGGAATATATCTGCCTCCATGCATATTTTACACTTAAAACAGTGGGACTAATGTGCTTCTCAAAGCGCAGCTTACCATCTAATAGGACTCCCAAAACATTTCATGTCAAGCACAAACTGTAAATTAGAACCATTAAAAACTACTCGTAAATCCCCTTCAGTTCGATTTGAGTAAAGTATAGCTTTGGACTTAGAAGAATTGACACAAAGTCTGTTCTCCGACATCCAATCACGTAACCTGTTAAGCACATAATTAATTTTCTCCTGAACAACGATTGATGGTCCCTAAATTGTTTGTTATTATTTGGAATTGTAAAAAAGTGACCCAATATTTCATTACACTATTTCAATTATTGTAAATGAAAAATGATTTTCTTCTCTAATTAAACATTTAATTGTAGAGGTGCCTCTTACTTAACTAGATTGAGAGGTCTGAAATTCCATAAATCAATAATTCAGCTCATTTTAACGTAACGTGGATGTAATATGAAACCTTACCTGCTTACGAGAAAAAGTAAACCTTTACCGATCCTATCGAAAACTTGCAGTCGTGATGATTTTTCAAATTATCAGCTACGATTGAAAATAGACAAAAACTAGTAACTGCCATGCAAAATGGTAAACCTATTATAATGGTATAAATTTGCACGTCCCTTCATGTGAGGTACAGTTTTTGACATTATTCTACTCATCCTTAATTTACCTTTCACATATAATATCAAATATGACGTAAATATCACTAACAAAGTCGACTTAAAGTTCTAGTTTTGGATTTGCGCAATATTCGGCATATCTTTCTATTTCATACCGATTAGTAGACTTGTGATATCGGAATAATTAGCACCTCGTCTTCATGCACTCTATTAAAAATATTATAAACCTTTAAAATATAATTTTTATCATAATTTCTTAAGTGTCAACACATTACGTTTTTCCCTACATTCTGCTTCAGAATTTCAAAATGCGGAATTGACACAAATCACTTTTGACCAATAATTTATAATTGGAAGTCCTTAATATCTCTAATACTTAATAAAACTTGAACTACAGAATACTACCGATCTCATGACCTCGGTAGTTCAATTCCTGATACAACCAACTATCTTTATTTTAGTGACGGTCCCCTCAAGGTGTCTGACGCTGTGTCGAGGAATCGACAAGTCTAGTAATCTGTGATGTTTGGTATAGTCGTCAGACTATAGATCCCAATGAGTGAGTCCAAAAATAGAATAGAATATCTCATTCATGGGGTTCAAAGGAATGTGTTTGTCCCTCGTACGAATTTCCAATGAATTTGCCTCAATTTTCTACTTTGCAATTTATTGCTAAATTCACGTTTAGGACAGCTGTATTCGAGCTACGCTAGACAATTCTATTTGAGTCGACTGATTTATACTACTTTGACTTGTAACACTTTTTAGTCCGAATTAGAGTTCATATATTAACCTAATATTAAAATGTAATTTGGTAATACGAGTACTATTCAGACTTTGAATGGGGTAATATTATATCAAATGCAATACTATTGCTGAAACTGAGTGAACATTAAAATAAACAACTCGTGCAACAAAGGCCAGGCATACAATTCAACTGGTCCCATTTCTGAGTAACAAAACGGAACAGAATCGTACACATAAGTTAGCCATCACATGTCTGAGAAGAGACACATAGAGTAATAATAGGATGTTACTCCTCCAATTTCTGCTGGCATGTTATCTATCAGTTCAACCACAAATTTTGACAAATGGTCCTATTCCCCTTGATATCAAGAGTGATATTTGATGGTTCAGGGCTTAGAACTGCATTTGATATGCGCAAACAATATTGAAAGAAATAGGAGAGTATCGCTAAAACGAAGCCCAAAATGATAAGTCTCATCGATCGCCCCCAAAAGAAGGCAGTCCTGGCACAGATAAGAGGCAATGACAGTGATATTATTACCGGAAAAGACTAATCCCCGACAGCCCTAATAGATTTCCAAGTGGCCGCGAAATTTTCGCGAAAGGGGTGCTTGTTCGTTTGCCGTCATAGGATTACTGAATTACCCCCGATTGCCCTATGGTTGCCTTAATGGACAAATCATAAAATAAGTCTTTTAAATTAGTATTGACAAGTCCGTTCACATGATACAAATTTCTGCACAACTGATTTTCACAATATTTTAACATAACACTGTTGTAAGTTCACTCGGCGCTCACCGCACGACTAAAGAAA
The DNA here is from genome assembly GCA_019455685.1 of Philornis downsi. Lineage (NCBI taxonomy): Eukaryota > Metazoa > Arthropoda > Insecta > Diptera > Muscidae > Philornis > Philornis downsi. The sequence goes on along the minus strand of JAHXMU010000135.1, from coordinate 1,588,268 downwards.
TGAACAGATGAATTAGTAAGTTAGCGGGTATCGTAAATACTTGTTGGGAAATTAACATGAATTGCCAAAATTAAGCCACTCTTGCGTTTGTAGGTACTGCCAACCGGGCATAAGCAACCCCAGTATGCCAATTCTTACAAAGCCATCGAAATACCACATAATACTGTACTTTATGATGACTAAAGCCATTTCCTTATGAAACATTGGTATAGACACACATACTTATGAAATGCACACACACTTTGTCTACTCGAGCATTTGCTCCTTCCCTCGGAAGCATAAATGACGACGACCATAAGTTGAGCTTAAAACAAAATTTACGCTTTCGACGTAGTTGCTGTGTGTAGTAACCAATAATATCAACCACTACCCACCAATACAAAAACACTTTCAGACATATTGTGTGGGTACCGTGGGTTTGTGAGGTGGTGTGGCAGCTTATTAGCAGAAGTTTGTAATAGTGGTAGTACACATGTGATATACACGCAGTGCTAACATACAATACGTTACACGTAATTATACGCTTATGCATCACTGTCGAATCTCTGAAAATGGATGATGAACCATTTTTATGAAGGCATTTAAACATAATGGCTCGCGCTCTTAAAACAAACGTATTAAATGCGAGGTGGACAACTAAAATTTTTGGAAATTTGTATAAAAATCACTTGTCTTACTTTTTAATTGGAAAGAATTTGAACACCAGAATTTACTTACGCCTAGAAGGGCACATTTAGGGCATTCATTGTAGCCATGTGTAAATAAAAATTTATTGGAAAGACAGAAATCTGGGCTAATTCAACTGAAGTTATGAAAAAATTTCAAAATATTATTTAAATTTTGCAACTATAAAAATAAATCATACACAAAAAGCTCAAATAATGTACAAGATATTGTAATGTTATTTCAAGCCAATATTTTGGGAAGAAATTGAAATCTTAATTGAATGCTGGTTTAAGGTAAGTAGCCTTACACAGGAAAAGGTAACATGTTGAAATTATATACAACTTTAGCAAGGAACGGAAACAAACAAAAACCACAAGAGAAATTTTGGAATATAAAAAAATTAATGAAAAAACGATACAGAAATCACCAATAATTGTAAATAATTTTTTCTCTAAATGTTCTTAGTTTTACATATTTTCATTTTAATACCAGAAACTCAGAGCAGTTAGTACATGAATGTGTATGACCTCAAGTTATAGCCTCGACGGAATCACATATCGTTCTTAGAGTAGCGACTACATTAAAGTAGTGATTAGTAGTCGAGTAATCGTGCAGTCTAATAATAGCTTCTGAAATCGACTTTTAGAATCGTCAAAACACAGACATTTCACTCAGTTAAACTAACTTATATATTCCTTCATCTGACAGCCTTTTGCGTTGGCCCAAAATAATGCAAAGCGTCATAATGGGATGTCGTAAATTTCAACAGAAAAAATATAACATTTTAAAATATATGAAGTTAAGAATATATGGGTGAAGTTAGTCATTTGTATGGCAGTTGTCAGAAAGGTCATGGTCGATTGTTTCAAGCAATATAAGGCAATGTAGCGGATAGAGAGATGATAGAGGGAGCAAAATCGAACTTCAAAAAATGGGCCAGTTTGTATGGGACGTACCAGAAGGGGCCGATCAACACTTTCTATTCACAAACGCAGTAACTTTTTGACAAAATACTGTGCTAAGTTGAATGAATTTCAACACTAAAAGTAATCACATGAGAAAACTGTGCGAAGTTTTAAGAACTTGCAGAAACATTTAAAGCAATTATCGTGTCTGTCAACCAGCCAGCCAGTCCGTCAGACATATGGGCATTGCCCAAACGACTTTAAACAATCACAAAACATATTTGATCAAAAGATACTTGATATTATAAACGATTCCTTCTGCGTGCACCAGTTTTTCCGTACATAATTATGTATACCATTATTCCTGCGAGTGAATATATAAAAATGTGTATAGAGAGCTCGGAAATCTAAGCTCATTGAATGTGAGAAACGCTCTCACATCCCATCCATGGTATGCGAATTGAATTTTTTCATAGCATCTTCTGTATCTCATTTCCTGGATAGTTTTAAGCAGACTGCGTTTCCTATGCCAAGTCAAAGAAGCTTAAGAATAGCTTTATGTTTAGTTCTTGCACACAAATCTTACAAGCAAATTCATTATGTGGAAAGTGTAAATTTTGACTATGGGATGCAATAAAAGAGCTCTGTTCTATTTATTTAACAAATAAAATTTATCATGCCATAATTTTTAAAACTTTATTACATTTACCCATCAATATGGACATACATGGGACGACAGATGAGTGCTACTACATTAAAAAACTCAAATAACTTTTTTCTTATTATTATTTATATAATTTATTTGTCCTTTATTCACTCTACTTTAATTATCCTTCCTTCACTTCGAAAACAATAAACTTTTATGATATATTTTTAATGACTTTTGGCTTTAGTTAGTTTTTACTGCCTAGAGGGTTGCAGTGGGAATTGCCTCAATTATTATTCGAATACATCGCTTAAATTTTCAAAATTTATTGGTTTTGCTTTGTAAACTTCCTGTTTACAATAACGCCGCAAGGAAGTAGCTGATGCATTGAGATCAGGAAACTGTGGAGCCAGTGGCGCGTTAAAATGTTTTAATGTGCCAAACTATAGGAAATATGAGTTGCTAAAATTGAAAAATATTTCCATTTTTACATATGAAGAAATCAACTAGATGTTGTATAACATATGAGATTCAGTCTGTGCCGCGTAAAAGTGAAGAGCATTTTGTTCTTTATAAAGTTTATCTGTATTGTGTTAATTGATTTTGGGACAGTTGTTGTAAAATTATGATCAAACTATAAAAGCTACAAGGGTTAGTGGAAATGTTACTTATAGATGTAAAGGCAGTCTAGAAGCGAAATTTCGCATTGTAATAGGATAGTCATAAGCCATACGATTTGATGTTGTGGACTAACTACATACAAAAAAAGTTATGACTACAGCATAAATTTGTCTTCCTAATTGTCCATCAAGTCCAACTATGTTGCTATATATATATATATATATATATATAACTATATACAATCATTGTTCTTTCTTTGAGTAGCGTCTGCTCGATGTGCTAATCAATATTTCGAGTAGTTTAACAGCAGATAAGTTTAGCAAAAACCTAGACTTTAAGCGTTGCCCAGTCCCGAAGGAGAAGTTAAAAGGGTTTATATCACATGATATAGGTGACCAATTTACAGGTTCGAAAAATGAAATTAGCTATTTATCAAATTGTTTTCACAATAATGATGACACAGTTTAAAGTCAAACAATTTATTTTCTTGGGTGTTTTCATGATAATTTTACGTAAGATGAGTGATTTATCAGGCCGCTGCATCCGTTCCTAGTGTTGGATCAGCCAACAACCACTAGGCTGGTGAGTTAAGTTTCAGTAACAGAAGTTACCTAACAAATAAACTGCAACAAACATTTCTGCATACATATTCCATTTGATCTATTGGGCAAACAAAGCACATCTAACTGAATCGAAAAATTCAATACAATTTTGCTTGGAACTATATAACCATATTTCTTACCAGCTGTCGTTTTCAAAAATCACAGTCTCTATCAATGGCCAGTAAGTTATACCGTGACTATTGTATACAATTATTTGCCGGAAGCAGCAGTAACTGTCACTATCGCTCGTGTTCATTCATCATGCAGTACAGTGGAAAGGGGAATGCGTGTTAATGACAGTTGAGGAACTGATTATATTTCTGATTCCGTTTGTAAGGTGGGAAATGAACTCAATAAAAATGAGAGCAATAAAAACTTTAATCAATTTACCAATTGCCACCGTCACGCATTTCCCTTTCCACTGCAACCCTCGCATTCATCAACCTGTTAGTAAGTAGTAAATTAATGTGGTATGTTCCTGACATTATAATGACAACACACATTTCTGGTTTCTTTTGGCACAAGTGTGAAAAAAGCAGAATCCCTTTTTAATACATCGTCCGTCCCTTTACGCAACACCAAATGATGCTGGCGCAGTCCCTCTCCTCTGCCATAAAACTGGCAACAAGCAGTATGTGTTCGTTCGTTTTGTATGTAGAGTATGGTGGCTTAATGCATAAAGGATACACACACATATGTATATATACACACACAAAAGCAAAGACCACACCAAGTAATGCAGTATACTTCAACGAAAAATTGGTAATAAAAATACAAATTATTATAATCATGAAATATGGTACGAAACCATTTCATTTAAGTCAATACCAAAGCAGCCACGTCCCCTCTACGCCCATATCGGAGACGTTAGCATACACTCTAATATCGGAAGGATGCATAGCTATGTGTGTATCAGCTGCTTAAGTGTTGTGTTGTTGAAACAGGCATTAGCATTTGTATTGCTGTTTTTGTTCGTTAAGCGTTCGGCACTAATACTCCATCATTCGCATAAAGTGAAAGAAAGCGTTTCATCTTTAAAGCTCGAGAGCAAAGTAGTGCGCATTGAAAGAAATAATGTGTAAATAGATGTTTTTGAAAACATTTTAAAACGTCCATTGCTTAGTGTCAATGGGTGGCTGTGTGTGTGTGTGTGTATGACCTTTGAAGATATAATTTAAGTTAAGTGCTTTTAACTCAATAGTTTAGTATATGTTTCCGGTTCTTTTTTTTTGTGCTACTACCACTACTTTTGTTACTTCTTCGTTTTAATTCGTTCTGCTTTCCTTTGTTTATTATACAGTTCCTTCGCAAAAGGACATTACCAACAATATAAATATATTTCTGCTGTTGACTTTGGAATTTATTGAAACTACTTATATTTTATAGTAAATAATCCACTTAAGTCGTCGTCGGTTTACTTTTTCTAGTGAAATAAAATATACGTAATTCTTTGAAATGTAAAAGTCATTTTAATTAAGTTAAACTGTTTTCCAAAGATTTAGGGTAGTTTTAAGTAACCACTTTTGTGCAGATGTCAATTGTTTAGAAACTAATCTTAAATTGCTTTTGAAGAAGTGGAAAAACAGCTCTTTAGAATTCCCATTCTGACAGAATCAATAAGTTGAGCACTGATTCATAAATTTACGGTTTTTGCGCTTTGAAAAATACTGTAAAAACGTATTGATTGGAATTTGACGAAATGACTGTGATCTGGCAGCCATTGATATGCCACTACATGGCTTATAAATCAGTGTATGTTGAATTTTTTTAAAGAGTTTTGTAGAAAATATATATATTTCTGAAGAAGCGGTGATATTTATTTTGATACATTTCAAGAAAGAGTAATCGAATTTTTTTTGCATAGATATCAAATAATTTGAGGTTGAAATCACTTGCACGTAATTTTAACGCTGATTTATAATTTGTTACTTAGTGCCAGAGCAGTCTTAAATAAAATGTCCATGTTTTTATATTTTGTTGACAAAATCAGTATTATTTTTTTTTTTTTGAAAAAATATGAAATTATGAAAATGTGGTAGGGTTCTAAAGGGAGATTCATTTTTGAATAAAATTAGCCACTTCTGGACAAAATCAATGGATAGATTACATTTTTTTGTATTTACGTAAATTTGGCCTAAACTTCTATTGTTATTCTGTTCCCAATTCTCCCCAATTACAACTATAATTGTATTAACTGAACTGAAGAAACCTCAAGCGGATTAAAAGTTTGAATTTTTGCTCGCGTTGCTTAATTCTGCTTACTTTATTCGTATTTTGTATGTATAAATTTAGTTTTTGTCCAAATTTCTCTATCTATTGTAGCCTCCTTAAGTAGTAAGTATAAGTTTGTCGAAGAGTGTCAGATCCTCTTCGACAGACTTGTACTTACTACTGTCTAAGAGTTTCAGATCCTCTTCGACAGACCTATACTTACTACTTATGAGTGTCAGATCCTCTTCGATAGACTTATACTTACTTCTTAAGGAGGCTACAAGTAATATATGGCTTTTTGAAACAATAGATGATGAGGAGTAAACTAAATACTTATTAATGAGGGCGAAAGCGTCTTCTCATTTGGGAAGCTGAGTGGAGACTGGCAACTATAATTTTGAATTGGTGTACGATTTTTACTTTGTTGTCCACAAAATTAATAATATCACTATAAAAATTATAAGGAAAGTATTGCTTGCAAACAGAATTTGCAATGGCTTTAGTCAGGGATTTAATGACAAAGCTCTTCCTCAATGAACAAAAATCCATATATACCAGACACCATTCCAGCATATGGTAAAGAGTTCACAAGCGGATGAGTCAGTTCTGGGAATCTTACAGAAAAAAGTACTCTATAAACTATATATCGTTTACTAGGAGTATTAATAACTTGCTTCACGGCCGTGTACCAAAATCGACGTTATTAAGCATATCAAAATGCAGCGATTGCGTTGCCTTGTGTGGGTGGACCAAAACACTTCGGTAGTGTAGTTGAAGGGGCAACGAAAATTTCGTTTAAGGCACCGTGTTTTTAAAACACAGCCACAACTTCGTACAATGAATTGGAGAAGGAGCGAAGGACAAAAAACTCTAAGAAATCATTTTTGACTTAAAACGTAAAATAGACAAAAAATATCAATCTTAGTCATTATCCAACGAATTAAACAAGCAGTGTTACTCAGTCGAAATTTATGCAATTTTGAAATGGCAGGTCTATTCCAAAACGTTTTAACGTATACTATTTTTTACTGACACCCTATATAAGTTAATAACACTCAAATATTGATAGACTTACAACAATTTAGTAAATTTGGGCAAAAAGAAGCACAAAAGCAAATTTATCTTCAAATGCGTTAAGGTGGGACGGCGGAGTACTACGTTTTTCACTTCATTTGTATCAACTAAGAATAGTCGTCCGAAGTGACAACAAATTATATATTTTAGGTCGTCGTAAAAACCTGTTCGACTGCATACCTGTTTAAAGCGCGATAGAGACCATAAAATTTAAGTTACGTGGCTAAGCTACTGTGGAAAAATGTCCCATCATTATGAGCAAGGTAAGTTCGAAATTGAAAAAAACAAGCCTTTCCGGACTTTTCCAAAATTTTACAAGAATTTTTTTTTCTTATTGAAAGTAATATACAGTTTTAGTGTATATATTTAATGGAGCTCTATCCCACAATATTAAAATTTTCTAAGAGATCATCTTGCTTGAAAGATTGTTAGATGATTAGTTCGCAAGAAAAATGGACAGATTCTATATATTATGTACGAGTATACATATGAAAAGAGAGTGCTTCTGATATGCCGCTTCAGCTGGCTATTAACTGGTATATCTTCTGCATTATGGGCAGCAGAAGAAAAAGTTGTCAAATCGTTGTAGAGGAAAGAAATCCTGCACATATCCTGCCCTGAAATTTTGGGTGTTATTTAATTAGATTATCAGATGACTGGCCATGGCGCGATGGTTAGTGAACATAACTATAATTGAGCAATGGACAAGTCGATTAAGGACCATTTGAATTCACTTGCGGAATTGTCGTTAAACTGCAGGTCCGTTTCAGTGAGCATCAGTGAGAGAACACATGAAAACTCACTGAATGCTAGAAGCTCTCACATATTCCATTCATGAGAAGAAAGGGAATTTGCAGTTTTCTATTTTCTATATGACAGCCTTAAGTGGAGAAAAGAGCAGAGGCGACAGAGATATTCCAACTAATATACGTTTTAACGGACTGCCCTAATTGAGTTCATGGTTATTGAAGTATACTAAAAAATTCAATCTCTCACCGAAAAAATCATCAAAATTGATATGTTAGGAAGAACAGTAAGTTTTAGACTACCGAAATTAATATACGATGTCTGTTCAAAGGTACGAAGATACGAAGGATACGTAAAAAATACTTCCTTGTGAAAGTTCATAAACTGGGAACGTGATTGTTGAAAATTTTAAAATAAGCAAAATATAACATAAATATTAGGCGCGCAACTAAGTTCCCGCTGTTTGCCAATAGATGGCCCCAGCTGTAAGTACTAGTCGATTCTGCCATAACCTAAACGACATGATTTAAGCTTACACACACGATACAATAGTGATTTTCTGTTGACGTCATATTCTGTTGGTTATGTGAATATTTATGATTTTGTGACAAATAATCGTCATATGCAGGAAGTTTGATTTCCTTCTTTCAATCAAAGAAAACGGCAGTTGAAGCCCATCGAGAGCTTCAAAACGTTAACGGAGATGCTGCTTTAAATGGAACAGCCTATCAAGATTGGTTTCGCCGTTTTAAAAACGACCATTCGTGTAAAGAAAGACAAAAAACCTTCAAAGACACTGAATTGCTGGCATTGGTTGATGGGGATCTGTGGGAAATGCAGGAAGAGCTTACTTCAGGTTTATGAGTTACCCGCCAAGGTGTATTAAAAATGATTCAAAAGCAATAAACTTGGGTTATTTATGAGTTGCAGCCAAGATATGTTGAGCGCCTTTTTTTTCCTGTGAACAACTGTTTCAGCGACAAAAAGGGAAGGGGTTTCTCCATTGTGTTGTAACGGGTGATAAAAAATGTATTCATTACAGATATCCAAAGAAAAAAAGTTCATGGGGGCTGCCCGGTCATGCTTCTACGTCGTTGCCTCGGCTGAATATTCACGCTACAAAGGTTCTGTTCTGCGTTTGGTGGCTCCAGGTCGGTGTTATGTTTTACGAGCTATTGAAACCAAGCGAAACCATTGCTGGGTGTTGGTATAGATTTCAGTTAATGCGATTGAGCCAAGCCGTGCGCCAGAAACGCCCACGATACGCGAAGAGGCACGAGCAAGTGATTCTTCAGCCTGACAACGCTCGATCTCACGAGACCAAGCCCATTAAAAACTACCTGGAAACGCTGAAATGGAAAGTCTTACCCCATTCACCATATTCTCTAGATATTGCGTCATCCGATTATCACTTGTTCCGTTCGATGGCACACGGTTTGGCTGACCAGCAGTTCCACGCATGTGACGACATCAAGGAATAGCTAGATTCGTGGATAGCATCAAAAGGTAAACAGTTTTACCATGACGGAATTCCAGCCTTGCCAGCAAGTTGGGAAAAAGTAGTAGCTAGCGAAAGACAATCCTTTCAGTGTGTTGTTTGTAAACATGCTTTTATAATAAAGTTGTATTTTTATAAAAAAAAGAAACAGCGAGGGCTTAGTTGCGCGCCTAATATTACCTAAAAGGCATCTCCGACACACCCCACTATTTTGCAAATGGGCTATGTATCGTCTGCGACTTTACAAACTGTAAATGCCATGAGTGATGCGAATAGTTCCAATACGAAAGAAACTTGCGTACAATAGGATTAATTCCAGCTTTTGCAGAATAGACACTTTCAGAACTTTTTGACACTTGTAGTATTTGTGCACCGTCCTCGTACAAAGAAATCGTCCCAAGAAACCGTCCTCGTTGTGAGTAAGGTAATTTAAAAAAGAAATTAATCAATATTTTGCGACGGTGTGGAGAATTCATTCATATAACACATTTCTCCCAATTGTAGTTTATGCCTTCCATTTTGTGAATAAATTTTATTGAAATTAATTTGTCCATTACTTTCTGACAAATTCTGCTGTATGTTTGCTGCACTGGTCACGGTCAGCAGTGACCGCGCGAACATACTCTTATGAACCCGTGCATGACCATATTTACAAAAACACATTCAAATTGAGTGCATTCACTTAAATCTATATTTAACTCTGCTTACAATCATGAATATTTCATGGTTATTTTTTGACAATGGAATTGATAATGAGGATTAAGCAAAGCGATGTTTTCAATACTGATACTGATGCTGATGATGATGATGATGATTGGGATGCTGGCGAAGCTGGTATTACTGATGATGATTCTGTTAATGTCGATATGGGCATTTGTTAGCATCGCGTTGATTGATTTGTTAAATTAATTGGTAAAAACATAAACCCGAATGTAATCCTCAGCAGAAAAAAACAGCATTCGGTTTAAAAGAAAAGCGCACGTGGAGGCGGATAAACAAATGTCGATGTAATAAATTGCATGTAAAGTTATCACTGAAGCATTGAATTTCAGCAACAACAACAACATCGACATTTCATTTCATCCATCATTACAAACGAGTGTAATGTGTAATTTAAACATGTTGTAATGCACAAAAATGCAGAAGGTTGTGGGTGATTGAATGTTACAGTTGGGTGCCAAATATATTATGCGTTTGTTTGTTAAAATCAAAGTCAGAAAAATTTCTCATTGGAAGTTTTTAAGATTTTCAATAGCGATTTTTAGGTATTTTGGCCACCCATGAAAATGTTTAAGAATTCTATTGTTTCCTCAAAGAGTGTAAGTAAACCCTGAAAATTGTCGGCTTCAGAAATGGAAAGTAAAAGTTTTGTTAAAATTATTTATGTCCAACTCTTAATAAAGCATTACATTTTTCATCGGATATATGAAATATATTGCTGCTTTGTTTTGCCAGAGTTCTTATGTGGACAGTATTTACTGTATGTCGATTATCATGGTAGATTTTCAATTTAACTTTAACTTTAACTTTAACTTTAGCGAATTGTTTATGTATTAGTAAATCTTTTCTCCTCAAAATGTTTACAGTGTATTGTATGCTTTAGCATGTGAATTTGAATGACCTTTACTCGAATGTAGTTAATTTTAGTTTTATTACCTTACAATTAAATTTGAAGTGTGCTTCTGACTCATATTCGAAATAGACTTTCTTGTTATACATTGATTCGTTTCAAAACTGAAATGAAACTAGAAACTCAGACATTTATTTGGTTTCTCCATTAAAATGTAATGGAACTTCTCAAACTGAATCAGAATTGAAACCTGTCACAAATTGCAAAACTTATTGGGAGTACATATTTATTCTTCGCCGTTTCCCAAAACATAGCTGATTGCAATTTTAAGTACTATAGCTTGAAATTGTATGAATTTTCTTTTTTATCAATAGCACATATTATCGTTTATGAGAAAATGTCGAGTTTTGAGTTGAATAAGCACTATGTGTGGAAACTTTTTATTAACTTCTCAAATTTGAATAAATCCACAGCTGAGGGGCATCAATTGCTTGGTGAAGCATATGGCGAGACTGCCTTTAATGAAAGAAATTCTCGTGAGTGATTGCAAAAGTTTAGGAAGCAGGATCATTATTCAGGCCAATCGCAAATGAAACAAAGAACAAAGTCAAAGCCGAAATTATTTTGATTTATTTGAATTGCTGACATTCGAATCAAAACACACAATTTTTATTATATTATTCTTAGTATATCTATTTCATAGATCCAAAACAATACTACAAATAATTCTAATTTTTTCCAGGCATCTAGAAATAATTTTAATTTGAATTTAGTTAATAAAATGATTTATTTGTATTTCATTTACCATTTTTCAATTTAAAAACAGAAAAAATTTCGAAATTGGTGTGAAAATTTCCAAAAGCCTGGTATGGTAAAGTCAGAAAATAAATTACTTAAACATTATTGACTGACACAATGTGGCACCAGGTGGTCTTCTCTGCCAAGAAACGAAACAAAACAGTTTTCAGTTCTGCTTCAGATTCTCCAATTTAAAGATCGGGTGGTTCGGAAAGTTCGGTCGATTTTTAAAAGAAATTTATTTACATTTTTATATACAAGAAAACAATTATTTTAATCTATTATATAATCTCCCTCTTTTTTAATAATTTCTTTCCACCTCTTTGGGAGCTCTATAATTCCTCCCTCATAAAACTTGCGTGGTCTTCACTTCCTCGTCGTTATTGAAATTCAAATCCTTCAAGTGGTTGCTCAGACTGCGAAATAGGTGACAGTTGGACGGAGCGAGGTCTGAGTAGCACGATGGGTGAGGAAAAACTTCCCATCCAAATTCTGACAGTTTCTGAAGGTCTGCAAGGCAGTGCGGGGCCTTGGTGAGGCAGTGTGAGGTATCCACACATAGAGGTTGTTCACAAATCTAAGCTCTTTTATGACCCCGTGAACGGTTGAGACTGATTTTTTTGATTATTTCAGTTGTTTCGCCAATAGTTGCATATAGATTAACAATAATTAAATCTCTCACCTTCTCAGAAACAATTTCTTTTGGTTGTCCTGATCTGGGAGCATTCGTTATCCTGAATCTTTCGCATTATTAATCACATAATAAACACAAAAATCATTGATTATCATGCTATTATAGAATATATAATGTATTCAAGTACTATATACAATAAAACTATTAGCACTTCATCAAATCAATAACATTGATACTATGTTAAATTTCATAAAGCAAAATAATTTGATTAAACTTAGCGTCATAGATTTTATGGCAAATAATGGCATGTTGATAGAAAATCTTTTGAACCAATTCTGGCAAGTTCTTTCATTTAGCTCGTTTTCTTCATAAACAGACCTTGTTGTTCGACTGGCTTCAGCAGCCGTGATTGTAATTAGTAACGAAAACTGAAATAAATTTACGGTAACAATACCGAAACAAAACTGAATTATAATAAAAATCACTGATTAGGAGTGACTAAACATGAAATTTAACATCATTTAAAATCTTTTTGCATTATTCAAAAGCAAAGAGATTTTACAGTGCCAAAGAAATTTGGTTCAATATGACTTGGCGCCTAGAGATATTGAATGGCGGTTTTGCAGATAAAATTCTGCTCGCGAGGCACAAGCAAAAAGGATTTTTGATTTGTTTAGTTCTTTTTGTAACAAAAAGTATCCTCAGTGATAACCAGAAAAGGGAGAAATAAAGGGAATCAATTGGGAATCATTATTCAACATAGATCCAACTGATTGAAACCATAACTTGTACTCTCTATGAAACAAAATTGCTGAGATTGGGCTGAGCTCTCAAAGAAAAACACTACTCCTACTACTGAAGACACGTTAAAATTATTCTATAGCATTATAAGACTTATTCGTATATTGAGGTTACGGGCAAAATCTGCAATTGTGAAATCCCAATCCGACCACCACATTCACCAGATTTTATTACTTGTTGCGAACGATGATAGATGACCAATCTGAGAAGCGCTTCACATTACACAAAGTAATTACAAATTTGACTGGTTTCTGGCAGCTTCTAGAAATGGAGCTTCATACAGCCATGGTATTGGCATGCTGCCAAAAAAATGGGAAAATGTGGCTAGCAATAGACATTACTTTGAAAAACGCATAACTTCGACTTTTTTCACAATAAATAACCACTTTTTGGTAAAAAATGGCGGATACTTCTCAACAATGTTTCCCATAAAATGTTTAAAACGGTAGATGAACGAATCGTTTATGAGATAAAGCCTTGTTAAGAGGGATTTTATAAAATATGCAAGAGTTCACGTCAACTATCGAATTTTGTAAAACACAATAATATATTAGTCTTTTTAATTTGTTGATATTGGTTCACACAGAAATAGTGGTTTATGGCAATTCTACTTAAAAAGTAAAAAAAAATAATAAAAATTAAAGTTTTTAAACGAAAATTTTTTCGAATAACAAAGGCGAACAAAAAAGTTGTTAGTTTGCTTTTCGAACGAATAGAGTGATGCGTTCTATTGAAACAGGCTGTTTATATTCTTATACTCGTATATCTGTTCTATTTACTGTATTCATTGTGACTGGTCATGACGTTATGGTTAGAACAAGAGCCCCGCTTCATTATCTGAGTGGCGGTCACTTCGATGAATGTGACTTCGAAGTGTCCAATGATAGGTTTAGTAAATGCTTCTAAAACTGGCATTCAGTGTCGTCCATAATCTGTAAATCCAATAGAATGAGTCTAAAAATATGAAGCTCTTACATATCTCAATTATGGGATGCAGGGGAATTTGTTTTTTGTTTTGTTTCTTTTTGCATTATTGTAATTACGATATAAAAAATTGAAAGTTTTTAATGCAAACAAATACAACTTTTCATAAACCGAGTCCAAATAAAAATTACCTGTAGTTTTTTTTAACTTATCAATCAAAAAATTGAATTCGTTTTTACAATGAGAATTTAGTGTGGTTTATTGTTCATACGGATATGTGTTTGTATGCTATTTTTATGCATGTATGTGATGCTTTTTCAATTATATGTATAGTTTATTATGTATATGTACAGAATAAACTATTTTTTTATAAACTTATAGAATATTGTAGAAATATTAGCAATTTTGCAATTCGACTTCAACAAGGCATAAGAATCAGAATCAAATTTAAATAAATTTTGTTTCAGTTGTTGAAATTGGAAACCAAATTTTGCTTAGTTTAGACTCAATTGTTTGCAAGCCAGAAACGGAAATAAATCAAAATTATTTTTAGTGCATTTCGATGGGGATTACAATTATAAACTGAAGCCAATGGTAATTTTATTAAAAAAGGTTGAATGACGATTGAAAAAGTGTACTCTATACATGGTGTTAAAAAGCACTTACTTACAATCAAATCTCAAAAGTATCACCCGCTACCGCCGAGGTCACACATAAGGTTTGTCAATACTAATCGTTGCACATTCATAATAGTCTAGTTTGTCAGTAAATCTCACATTGCGCTGCAATTGAACATCGCGATACTGTATTCAACACTTTCACGCAAATGCCGATGTATGTGCGAACGTTGCTACTCGTTAAATACATATAAATATTGCATAAGCATTTCTGATACTCTTTGTGTGTGTGGGAGGAGCTGTGAGAGGCTTTAGGGTCTTTGGATATTTACGTTTGTCACAGCATTATTTACGACCATAAATACTGTTCGTTTATTTAATGATATAAATCTGATTTTTCCCTCCCCCTTGATGGGAAGTTTCTGCCCTTTGTGGATCAGGCATTTGTAAGTTTGGTGAAAAAAAAGAAACAAATTGTGGGTGATATTTTTTTTGGGATAAATTTCGCTATTGTCACAAAATTTATCAAACTGACGACTGATGTCCACACAAATGTCTGTCTGTTGTACAAACTCTACTTAATACAATCTCTATAGATGATTGGGTTTGATTTACCAATGATAGCTTTTTGTTTGTGTGAATGTAGACTGTCGATAACAGTGCATGTCAAAATAATCCGTAAAGGGAGCTAAAAGTTGGTGGTAATTCCTCTTATTTTGGTTTTTTTTCCAAAATTTTCAAAATTTCTAAAAAAAATTAAAATTTATGATGCAATGTGTGATGAGGCAGATTGTGCTTGAAAATTTCTTGGGAAACGTTACCAATTTTTATGAATATTTTTGTACAGGGTGGGCCAAATAAGACCTACTAATGTTAAGCACAAATAACTTTTTTATTTTTTGATATATTTATTTTTCTCTTTTTGTAGGTTATAATTGAATTGTTGGAAATTTACTATGGAACCCTACAGTACAACACAACGCGTTACAATTATTGAGTTTTTCTATTCTTGTCAACGATCAATTGTTTTAGCGCAACGTAAATATCGGCAACATTTTAATTCCAGATCAGCTGCCACAGCCTTTATGATTAGGAGTTTGGTCGGTCGTTTTGAGGAACTGGCTTTAGTGGCCGACCGTCCTGGACGAGGTGCCCATCGAAATATTCGCACTGAAGACAACGTAGAAACTGTAAGGCAGAGTGTTGCAGATGATCCATTTGTCTCAACTCGCCGTCGTTTCAGCCAATTGGGCATTTCCAGAACGACATTGCCTAGAATTTTAAAGTTGGATCTTAAGATGTACCCATACAAAATTCAAATTGTGCAAGCACTGCTAGCGCAAGACCACCAACAACGACTATAATACGCTATTCGTTAACATTAGTAGGTCTTATTTGGCCCACCCCGTATAAGGAAGAAAAGTTTTTTTTTTAACTCAGTACTTTTAATTTGTTGAGCAGTCTTAAATTATGAGCAATTTAGACAGTATTCTGATTATGAAACTTGAGACTCACATCTTCAAGCAGAAAGCTTGGCATAAAACGTAGTAGTGATCAGTAAAGTTAACAGTAATGAAAAGATTCGTTTGAAGTTTTTGCTATAGATTGAAGCCGAATTTTGATTGTATGTTTATATACATGAGAGAAAGAGATCAGTAAATAAAGCGAAAGGTGTCTGCTATTATCGAGTATATTTATAGAATTTTACCTGAACAGCAAGGGTGGACATAAATTAGAAATAAGTAAACAGATGCCAAAGATTCGTCCAGTATTAAGCTTGTATAACCTCTAACATGAATCGTGCTTCTTATTGTTGCGGGACAAAATTGTCATATTTTTTTACATTATATAGGTACATACATATCCTATACTTGGTTTTCTCCAATGAAATAATAAATAGGAGAATCTTTAAAAATTTTATGAATTACGATTTTTCATCCTACCGTGTAATGTTTTTACTTAACAATTTAATAGTAAATACGGTTTTTTGTTTATACTATTAAAACTTTGGCTGCCTGCGGTACTACCGATCCGTAGTATAGTAAACAATGTTCAGACTTGTTGTATGGTTAATAATAGTCTATAATAAGTGTTATACTCTAAAATATACATAAAACTACGTTTTTTCCCCCTCTAATAAATTAATAAATGGTAAAAATGTGAATGAAAAAGATCAATTTTCATAAGGTCATAAATGATCTAACATTGTATTAATAAGTCTATTTGTATTTGTGGGACCTGCGTCACATATTGGACCGACTTATTGCTTGATAAGTGAGAGGTTTAGAGCACCCTACAAAATACATCGGTTTAGCCCGTTTTCTTCCAGTGAAAGCCGGTCGTGTTTAGTTCACTGCAATAAATTAATTCAAAATTACGGAGGAACAATAAAATAATGGGTGAATGTATCAACTGTTAATAAGAAAAGGACGACGAATTCATATGCAAACTTTTGTACCACGGTGATGTGTCATTTCATAACGCTTCGGCTTGCCGTAAGTTTTGCGGAAAAATGTTAACAAAAATCGATACATTAACACCGTATGCGCTTCTTAAGTCTGACTATTTTCTAAATTTAAAATTTCTAAATCTAGCCAATCGAAGACGTGATTCAACTTGAATAGCAAAGCGGTTTGAAGACTATATTATAGGGTGGCTATTTGGCATGTTTCTAGGATTTGAAAAAGTATTCCCATGTTTAGGTGGGAACACTTTAAGTGCAATGAAATAGATTTGGATGCAAACAAAAACTTTGAAAAAATTAAAGACTGGTCAAAGTTTTTGGACTCTTTGGTATGCTTTCACATTAGTAAGTTTGGACCTCTCTTAAACTTTTGACGGATTAGATCATGCCAAACTTTTCGGAACTTAAGACGAACCTCATTTCTCAAGTACACCTTACGATATATAATAACATTTTATTAAATTTTTGAAAAATTTCTATATACGAGTTGATCAAAAAATAACCGGTCGATTCGCATTCGATTCGATTTTCCCATTTTTTTTCTGTTATGTTGGTACACATGCCTGTTAGATATATATATATATGTTGACAATATCAGACATTTTGGGTTATCAGTTTGTTTTTGACAGATAAAAAGGTTAGTCGTGTTTTGGTGTGCTTCGATTTTTTACTATTCGAAAAAGTGGGTCAAAGAAACTGTATTAAGTTTTGTGTAAAAAATTAGATTAAATGTGCAAGGACATTTGAAATGTTGACTGTGGCGTTTGGCGACTCTACTCTGTGCAGAATACAAGTTCGATTGTGGTAAAACCGGTTTAAGGAAGGCCGAGAAGATGTCAATGGCGATGCTCGTTCTGGTTGCCCAAGCACGTCAACAACCAATGAAAACATTGAAGCAGTGAAGAAAATGATTTTGGGTAATTTTCGAATCACTATTAGAGGGATTGCTGATGATGTTGGCATATCGTTTGGTTCATGTCAACCAGTTTTTACGGCATGTTTTATGTTTTAGGCATAAAACGTGCGGCAGCGAAGATTGTTCCAAAATTGCTAAATTTTGAGCAAAAACAACGTCGCATGAACATCGCTCAGAAGCTATTGAACGTCGTCAACGACGATCCAGATTTCTTCACAAAGGTCATAACTGGTGACGAATTATCGGTGGCCATGACATTGAAACCAAAGCCCAATCATCCCAATGGAAGCGTCCTGAAGAGCCAAGACCGAAAAAAACACGTCATGTTCGGTCAAATGTGAAGGTTTTGCTCACCGTTTTCTTCGATTGCAATGGCGTGGTGCATCATGAATTCTTGCCACAAGGTTGTACGGTCAATAAGGACTACCTTGAAATTATTATCAATAAGGACTACCTTGAAATTATGCGCCGTTTGCGCGAATCAATTCGTCAGAAACGCACAGAATTGTGGAAAAACCAATCATGGATTTTGCACCATTTTGGCCGAAAACAAAACCGCAATCATGCCTGAATCACCGTATTGACCGGACTTGGCTCCCGCTGACTTTTTCCTCTTCCCAAAACTGAAGACATCGATGAAAGGAAAGCGTTTTGCTACGATTGAGGAGATAAAAGAAAAATCGAAACAGGAGCTGTTGGCGATACCCAAAAGCTTTTTTTAGAAGTGTTTCGAAGATAAGAAGAAACGCTGGCACAAGTGTATTATATCTGAAGGGGACTACTTCAAAGGAAATAAAATAAAAATTGATGAATAAATAAATACTTTTTGAAAAAATTGAAAATAACGGTTATTTTTCTATTACACCTACAATGGCATTACTTCAAATAACTGAAGTGTAGGCAATGGCATTCCTCAAGGCGCAGTTTTAGCTTCATTGCTTTGTATAATCAAACATATTTTTACCAAAAAGTGTTAAGCAAATTATTAAATAGGGAATGTAAACTATCAAAAAATGTCAAAAACATTTACAATTTTTAAGTAGAATTTTTTGAAAGCTTTGCTTGTTCTCCAATTATAAGGTAAAGTAAAATATAATCAAAATATATCCATTATTTTCCCAATGGATGGCGTTAGAAATATACGATTTCTTGCTCAAAAATCTTCTCAGATAATTTTTCGATTGCTTGACACAGCATTGTTTGAGCTCGTGCCAAATATTAACACCAATAAAGAAAAAATGTGCCACATTTTACTGTTTTTCTTCTATAAAAGCGAAAACGCAAATCAGGCGGCTGAAAATGTTAATTGTGTTTATGGTTCTGATACTGTAGCAGCCGATCACGTGCAATTTTGGCAATTTGAGTTTCGTAGACTTTTTTGGTGTTAATGATGCATTACGCTCCGTGAGGCTTACAGTCGAAAATGTCGATAGAATAGTAAAAACTGTCAAGTTCGACCTTCATATAAGTCCTGTCTCGGTAGCTCAAAAGGTAAGTATTAGACCAAAAATCGCTTGGAACCACTTGGATAAAGTCGATTACAAAAACAAGCTCAATACATGGGTACCACAATCTCGTGGATCGAATTTCGATTCATTTCTAAAGCAGTTTTAACTGGTTATTAAAAGTGGGTCACTTCGATCGCGGCCAATTGGCGCAAACGGTGGCCGAACAAGGATTGACGGTCAGGAAAATTTGTGTTTGGTGGGGCTGGTAAGGTATCAACTACCACGAGCTGCTTTTCCTCCAGCCAAACTCTTAACCCGGATCTGTACTGTCAACAATGAAACCGTATGAAATAAGCAATCACCAAGAAACGGCTAGCTGTGGCTAATAGGAAAAGAATTATGTACCACCAGAAAAATGACAGGCCACACACATCGCAAGTGGTTTGCCAGAAGCTACAGGAGCTTGATGAATTCCATGTACCCTTCCTATAGCTCGTACGTAGCACCAAATAGATCGTCTCAGGAGAAGCTTGTAAAAATCCGAATGGAATTAAATACCTTCATATTTGCAACAAGATATCTAACATAATGGTGAGCATTTGACTTACATCGGGTTATTGTAAATATGCTGGGCAAAACCTTCAATGTCATGCAAAAATAATGGATTTATTTTTACTACGCCTTATATATTTTAGCGGTGGCTTCAGTATTTTTGTATACAATATTGCCAATTTTTTTTTGGGTAAGATGTGTTAATATGGAACTCCATGCACGCTGTCCATATACGCAGACTTTTGAGCGTTTGTAACATTCGTCTGTACATCACTGTATTATGTATTCTATACCCGTGGCATTGTTGAATTTATTGCTCGTTTCTTTATCAGTTTAAAAGTAATGATGATATATTTTATTTATCTATTTCAACCCTTCACTCACCATTCACAAATGCCATCATTGGCTATGATTCTCATCATTTTTGTGCGTTTATTAATTTGCTCTATCGTTTCGGATCATTTATTTATCGAGTGCCAATAATCAGTAATATTAACAATTTAACATTATTTTATTACCCTCTGTGCGGTTTATCTTTGGCGTGCGGAAATTTATGTTTGTTGTAAAATATTGTATAATTTGCGCTTGTAATCAATCTCTCTGGTATATGAGTTCAGTGTACATTTATATTTATATGCTGAGAATTTTTTTTCCATTAAATTAATATATTTGTATTTGCTTATCATTATAGTCCATCGATTATCAGTATTCATCAAATAATTAACGCGCTAAAGCCTTTTTTATGTTGGCTTATTATTTATGACTCTTGAAAAATTACAAACGCGCGAATGTTCTTTCGGTAATGTGGCAATAAATTAGCATTTGAACAAGATATTCGAGTAAAGTGCATATTTAGGGAAAATAAAAAGCAGAATCGTTTGTGCAGACTTTGATGTTGGAAAATGAGATGCTGTTTTGCCTTTGTTATTTTGAACTTATTGGAATCGCCATTGACTCTGTTACACCGTCATATACATTTAACAATTATGTCAACTATGTTCCCATTCCATATCGTTCCTTTTCTTAATTAAGACGAAAGTCGAGGAATAATTAAACTGGTAACGAACTAGTCCGTTTTTAAAAAGATGGAAGATACCTTACATAGAAAATATCATATATAACTGAAGTAAAGAATAGTAGAAGTAATAGAAGAAGAATAGAAGAATAGTAAGAAATCTATTATATTTGTATCACATTGAAGGTTTTACTTAGCACAGTCAGATTGATCCAATATAGGCCAAATGTTCATCAATTTTTTTCTACAATTTCTTATTATTTTGAGGCTAAATCCTTTACGTTTCTAAAAAACTTTTTTCCTGTTGGAAAAAAACAAATTTTCGCCTGAAATATCATTTTTCATAGAGAAGAACAGATGGTGGTAATCAATTGATGCCAGGTCTGAACTATAAGATGAATCCCAACTATGTTCAATGCATGTGATCTGTCGTTTCAATAAACAACATAATTCCTGTCCTATTGGCCGAAGCAGATGATCCAAATTTTGACTATGCAGATTCAAGTTAAGAGTTTGTCTGTAGGAAAGCCCCTTATATAAGTTGATTCCTTGGCAATCCCATCAAACATGTAGCAAAACCGTCCTAACTAACAATCCTAGCTTGACCACCGTTTGCGCCGGCTCATTACGATTCGATTACTATCACTTCTACTTGACGTTTTAGTAAGTGACCCATTTATTATCACCAGTTAACATCTGCGTCAGAAATTTATCAATTTTATTGTAATTCAGCAACGATTATTAAATTGAAAATCGATCCATTCGATTTTTTTACGTTAACTTGTGTGGCACCCATACAGCGAGCTCCTTTTCGTAATCAACGTTCCTCTTTTTTGTTCAATATTTAACTTTTGGGCTATTGAAATAATGCTTGTATGGGTGATTTTTTAAGATTTAAGTTTTTCAGATTGGCAGCACAGGTTGGTAATGGCGTCCAAACATCATCTGTCAAAGTAAAAAGTGTACAGTATACTCTGCCATTTCAGCATTGAAAGACTAACAAACGAGCAACGATTGCAAATCGTTGAAATTTATTATCAAAATTCGTGCTCTGTGACAAATGTGCATCGTTTGACATGGCTATTTTATGGTCATCATAATCGACCTGCTGAATCAACAATTCGTGCTGTTATCTCCAAAATTTCGCACCAAAATTTACTTTGTTGGACATAAAACCACTGACTCGCATGCGTTGAGTGCGTACCGAAGAAAATATTGCTGCCAAAGTGACCAGGGTTATGTCAATTCGTCGCCGTTCTCAGCGATTGGGCATGTGTTGCTCAACTACAAGGAATTTTTTTTTGGTCCCATTGGCTGAGTTGGACTTAGTTGACATGTGGTTTTATCAGGACTGTACAAAATACCACATTGCTCGTGAAACAATGGATATGTTGAGGGATGAATTTGGTGAGCAGGATATCTCTCGATTTGGCCCTGTGAGTTAGCCCCCAAGATCTTGCGATTTAACGCCTCTTGATTATTTCTTGTGGAGTTATGTTAAGCCGAACACTATTGAAGCCTTACAGAATAACATAATACGCGTTATTCGTGGAATACAGGCCGAAATGCTCGAAAAATTGAACCTTTCGAATGGAAATTTTGAGACGGAGACGCGGAAAACATTTACATGAAGTTGTCTTTAAAAGTTAAATGGCAAAGACCAATTTATTGATTCCAATAAAAATTGTAATATATGATGCAAATTTGAGTGTTGTATTCGATTTTTAAAAAAACTACGATTAAAAAATCACCCTAATAATGGAAATCGTCATGTTCGACCACCATGAACATGACGATTTTCATTATTCTGTCGACTTGTTTGACAGTAGGCCTTCCTGAGCGTGTTGCATGCATATTTGACACCAAATTTAAGGAAAAAATTGTAGGAAATTGAAATTGTTCAGGATTGGCTGCTTTAGTATCAAGAACATAAACATTATTCACATTTGCAGCCACCTAATTTGGGTTTTCGCCTTTCCAGAAGAAAAACAGTAAAATATCACACATTTTCTCTTTGTTGTTGTCCATATTTGATGCTGACTCAAACGATATTGGTTCAAGCGTAAGCCGATTGCATTTATGCTACGCAAACTACAAATTGCTAACCGATCTATTAAACAAATAATGGATTTCTTTATGCTTTCTGCTTGAAGCTCTATATAATTGAATTGCTGTGTCGTTGAAAATGCTAACATCACTATAGAAAAAGCTATTTCATTTAAATTTAATTACATCATCCTCTACTGCTGCTGCATTTCTTTCCTGTATTAAAGTTAAATTTTTATTGTAAATACCTGTTATCCGAAAAGGTCCGACAGTTTCTCTAAATAAGCAGTACCTTTGAATTCTTTGTGTTCTCTTGCAATAATTTATAGAAATTTTCTTCATAGTAAGCGCGGATATACGTTCGATGTCAGCCTTATTGGCTTTTTATTTTGTTTATTTTACTACCTACTGGCTTAGATCCTCTAAACTACATATGGTTATGCACAAATAATGGAAATAAAAGTCTTCACATTCTCTGTTTAACATTCGCATTAAAATAAAACAGGCAAAACGAAAAAAGGAAAAATGAATAAATAAAAAAACTTTAACATGAGCGAAAAAGCACCAAACCAGACCATGCGGGGAGAGTAACTGAATTTTATGAGTTCCTAATACGCCAAGTAGGCCAACACAGACATAAATTCCAGGATGTGAACAGTAGCAACAACAATGGGGAATAATAGAGAAAAAAAAACGGATGAAAAGTATGGGAAAATGTTGAACTTGCTGCTGTTGCCTCTGCGAAGAAGATTAAGGCAAAGTGGAGGAATCAGTTGAAGGACGGGGCTACTCTGCACTTCACTTCCGTTTCAATTTATGACTTTTTTTTATTTATACTCTTGTATGAGCGCGTGTATTTGTGTGATAGGCGGTGCGGACCAAGGAGTGTTAATTCGCATATATATATGTATGTTTGAGAAAGACTTTACTGTAATTTATATCCCACCTATCTTAAATGTCAATCTCTGTGGAAACCATAACTGAAGACCCCATATACTCACATGCACATACATACATATGAACGATATATTCGTTTGTAAACGACAGTCCTTCGTTATATGTTAATGCCACAAATTTCATTCTAAACATGTTTGGGTGGACATTAGTTGGTGTATTGCTGGCTGTGTGCATGCCAGTGAGTGCGATGGTTTTTATTGCATTGTTATCATAAATACGTATTTTCCGGTCATTTTCATTTCATCGATAGGGTGTGTCCTACATTTTGCCAATGCTTTTATTCCCTGTTAAAAAAAAAAGAATCAAGAGCTGATCATCCATGTACTCGCAAATGCTCCCAACGAAGGGGGCGAAGAAAATTGCAACAGGGCGACAGTGTCATTCCAACTAATTGTGAATGAATATGAAAAGCCATTAGGTAGCAGCGGTTTTTTTTTTAATATAATCGAATAAAATCAATATTTATCTGTGATAGCTAAATAAACTGTACCATATTTAGATAATAATTACAAGTAAAAAAAAAATATATAAACAGAAGTTGTTCAGCAAAAAGATAGCTGTACCAAACAGTGAATTATATGCCTTGGCAGCAGATCGACCACCGGCAACGGAGAATTATTCGCAGTCGCAAAGAGGATCTTTCTCTAACAAAAATTTGAGCGTAATATAAACAGTTGCGGGAAAAACATAGGGTAGATTTAATGACTAGTTTCTAAAACCGAACTTATATGTCGTGTTATCTGCAATACTGAAGCGGACACATTATTAACCGATTAAAATAATGTTTGCATATTTTTTTGGTGATTTCTAGATACCGAAAATCTGCCAAAGTACATTTTAATCTAATTAGATAGTAATTAATGTATTGCGCTGAGTATTCTTTTACAGAGATTTACATGAGTTTTTATAACGTAATCTTTGGTTTGCTAGGTTTGCTATAATAAATAGAAATGATCGAAAAAATGTTATATAAAAAAAAATTATATTATGTTTTTACTCGTCGAAAAAATCGATGTCGATTTATAAATGTAATACCTGCTGAAAGCACATGGGATGCCAAACCACTAAATTAGGAGGCTGAGGCACGAGATTGACTCAAAGCTGTAGATAGGCTAAGTTTAAAATTAGATGAAATTGGTTTAGTAAGTAAAAAAAAAACTTAGTCATAAAGTAACTCAAACTCATATGTGGTAAATTGACCCAGAATATTGTCGGTACCCCTAAAACGCAAGCCTCTCTACCCGATCCTGTAATTAAACAGGCAAAGGATGATGCTTGCGTATAAAAACAAAGTAGTGTGGCCTTGTGCCAGGCGCCCTAGAAACAGCTGGATTATGTCTTGGGTTCACCTATGATATGACATCAAACTGATCTTGGAACTCGTTTTTCGAAAACCAAGTAAAGGGGAGAGTCATAGTTAAACAAGACACAGCCTGGCAACAGGTGCGGTTAGAGAGAAGCCGTCGGGAGATATCAGAAGATTTATCTTTTCCGTTTTTAATAGTTGTACGGCCAGAGAGATCGGGTTGATAGACTATGATTGGAGCATGGCGTGCTTTGATATTCTCTCCTCGAACTTGGAAAACACTGTTCATGTCTAACAGAGGTCTTCTTAGATTACCTCAACTCCTACCCTGGAGATAGCTCACTTCATACCACTTCATACAACGGTACTTTGGCCGAGAGAGGGAGTGGGACCTGAGGAAGTTTTTCCAAGGGACCTACTTCTAATCTCTGGTAGTTTGACTAATCCTTTCGGGATTAGTTTGGGTACTCCAAAGGGGCGCTTGCTGTCGCAGGAAGAAAGAAAAAACATATAACCAAGAAAAAAATAATGGAAAACAGCACCTGTGTGATGGCACACCATGGGTAAGGCCTTCAAGGCGAGACTCATGTAAGACCTACACATTTGATTTAATTTGACCCAGAATATTCATATCTTCAAACAAAAGAAAACCAAATATTGAAAGAAAGTATCGATTATCTTCCGACAAAATGTATTTTATGACTTTGGCCGGTTAGCAGAGACGATAACTATCATAAATTTAATGAAACTTTGTAAAAGCTGGAACAGCAGACCGCGACCATTGTTCGCATGATCGCGGATGATTTCGAGTAGTCGAGTAATCGATAAGTCTCAAAAATGCTTCTCAAACTGTGGCATTCGGACACACTTAAAGTATAGACATGATTGTATGAGTATGAGATATGATTGAGTCTACAAATAGAATGCGTGTAAGCCAACTGAATATGAGAAGCTCTCCTAATTCATAGAATTCTTAACCTAATTCATGGAATGGAAGAGAAATTTGTGTTGTATTAAATTTATCCGAAAACTTATTACTGGTCAAAGAGTCATCTGCAGAAGAAAGTATGTGGCAGTTAAATAAAACTGGTTGAAAAAAACGCTTGGCATTCTATTAATAAGCTCATCAAAGTCATTATTTTAAACTGTAAGAAAAGATGCCGCAAGTTCTCATTATTATAATCCGAATTTCCTCATTTCGATATTGTCTCTTTGCTCACTCAAATAAATTCACAAGATTACTTCTATCTTTCCCTGTATGATCTTTCTCAATAAATTCTCTTAAAATTTATTTAATGAATAGCATTGGTTCGTGTCTTCATAATATTTCAAAGTGTTAGAATCCTCCGCTATTCCCTCCCTGTTGGTATGATCTTATTCAAAGGTATTTTAAACTTTACATGGCAACTTTATTTTGTTTAGTAGCACAAAAAAAAAAAAAAAAAAAAAAAAAAAAATGGCAGCCAACTTTTTTGAGTTCGACAAAAAACTAGCGGTTAACATAATTTAAAACCCGCCTTTTGTTGTTTTAATTTTATTGTAAGAAAATTTCTTCATTTGTGTTCGAACAATTTCACTGATTAATAATGACGATTTTATGTATATGAACTTTTCATCCAAATTTTTTGAAATTTGAAACTAAAATTTTGCTACACCAAATAGTTCTATTCTTTCTTTGGATGATGATGGAAATTTGTACTTATTTCTATTTTTACACATTTTGTGGTCGAAAGTGAGGCCGACAGCAATCAAGACGACAGTTGTTCGTATCAGCTACGTGCTTGGCGAGAGCCTCATGCACTAACCTCCATTCAACATTCGATCCTTAACATCAGTTTAATAATTTTAGCCACACACTTTCGTCATATTTTCCTGTCCTGACACTGCAACTGTATGCCATAGTAACAATCCAGCTTTTATTGCATTTTATTGTGTCATTGTATTGATGTGTGTGCGTTTTTTTTTTTTTTTTTTTTTTTTGTGTGTGGTTTTTTTTTTTTTTTTTTTTTTTTGCTGCTGCTGTTGTTATGCTTCTTCCATATGTGTCAGTGTTGTCATTGTATTCGTTTACTAAACGAAACCATAAAAATCTCCCCGGATTTTTTTTATGATGATTGTGGTTTGTTAGATCGGGTGTTAAATCAACCATCAATAATGCTGATTTTATTATTTTATTTGGTGTTCCAGATTTGCGGGTGCAAATTTGTCACAAATTTAGCTGTAGCGATAAATGGTTATGATTTAATTTATTTGTTTTTATATCATCAAATGTGAAAAGGTCGTCAGAGTCGTTATTATGGTTTAAATCAATTTTAATATATGGGTGGTGCTAAAGGGTGATGGGAAACGGCAGCCAATATTATGTAATATTTTATGCATAAAAAATTAGTAGCTTAGCAATAAAGCAGTCATTAGCCTTGGATTACAAACAAATAATGGAAATATTGACATAATAACTTTCTACAATGATGTAAGGGAAAATATATTTTCAGCTGATCAATTTTTAATGTCCATGTTCGGAGAGAGTGATTATTTGGGGCTGTGGGTTTTTTCGGTGGGGGGCATCGTACATGCTTGTTTTATAGAAATGTGGGTGTATGACTGTTAAGGAGGTATAAATCTGACGGTTTTCTTTTCTGGAAACATGTTTAAAGTGAAGTTTAACGAGTTTTATTAAGAAATTCCACATATGAGGGTGTCATAAGGATGATGCCACAATATAATTTTGCAAAAAATTCAAAAGGCCAACTATCAGATAAATCAATAAGCGTAAACAATTATTGTAATTTTTATATTGAGAAATAATGGGGCTTAGAAATAATCTTGGCAATCAAGGCGTTTCGTTCTTCCTTTCCCCAGTAGGTCTGACATGAAGCCTGCAAACGGAAACTTTTTACAAGGCTGGCTATACGGCGGAAGGGAATGCATGGTGGAAGTTGGAGAAACCAAAGGAAGAAAACCTCATGCTAGGTCCGGCCGAAAAAACTCACAAGAATAGCTCCAGAATTACCGGAGACCATATTTTAGACATACTATAACCTAGTACAGGGTGGCGCAAAACAACGTGCATATTGCATCATCTTTTTTTGCGGCGTAGAAAAGGCGCGGGCGGGGGGGCGCCTACATCGGTGGGTTGGCGGGCTAATGGAGTTTTAGTCGCTATGAATCACTTCGACGGGAAGCGTTGCGCATTTTGCGTGCGCGCATTTTACGAGAACTCTCGTTCATATATTGCTACTAGACGACTATATTATGCTGAATATGAACTACGGCGAATTAGTGAAGCTCCGAGTGCTAATTTAATTAAAATATGGGTAAAGCGTTTTGAAGAGACCGGTTCAACATTTAAACCACAAGCAAATGGTCGCCCAAGAACATCTACAACCGAAGACAATGTTGAGAGAGTTATGGAGTCAGTACGAGGAAATCCACAAATGTCGACTCGCAAGGGATCGTCTGTCTTACAATTATCGCGACGAAGTTTCCAACGAATTTTAACATTGGATCTTAAACTGCATCCATATAAGCTGCAATTAACACAAGAATTGAAAGAGTCTGACTTCATAGCAAGGCTCGCATTTGCTAATGAAATGCTTAATCGATTTTCCAATTTTGACAATATCCTTTTCTCTGACGAGGCTCATTTCCTTATGAATGGGTTCGTAAACCGTCAAAATTGTCGTTACTGGAACAGTGAAAATCCCAAAATCAAACACCAGAAACCATTGCATAGTCCTAAAGTGACAGTACGGGCAGCAATCTCTGGCAGAGGAATAATTGGTCCTTTTTTCTTCGAAAATGCGCGGAGCCAAAACGTCACGGTTAATACGGAACGCTGTGTTGAAATGTTGGACGGATATTTGGCTCCAGAAATTTTAAGTTCAAGAATAGTGAATTCCAGAACTTGGTTTCAACAAGATGGAGCTACCTGTCACACATCAAATGACTCCATGGCGGTGGTGAAGCAGATGTTCCCTGGCAGACTGATTTCGAAAAGAGGTGATATCCCATGGCCCCCACGTAGTCCAGACTTGACGCCTCTTGACTTTTTTTTTGTGAGGATACCTCAAACACAAAGTCTACAGTAATAATCCAAGAAACATCGTTCAGCTCAAGGAGAATATCCGTGGTGAAATGGCAGCCATTACACCAGTATTACTGAAGAAAGTTTCCAATAATTTTCGTTTGCGGTTAGAGGAGTGCCGTCGTAGAGAGGATCACCATTTAGGTGATGTTATTTTTAAAAAATAAACTCCATTTATTACTGTACAATGCCTTGGATTTATTTTCATCATACCTTTTGTATTTATTTTTTAATCTATTTTTTAAATATGCACGTTCTATTGCGCCACCCTGTATATCACAAAATTTTCTACTGCGTTGTTGAACATACTTATCGCCATCAGAGAAATGATAAAATAATGATGAATAATTCCAAATATGAATAAGCTCAAATGTGTGCCAAATTATAAAATAACATTTCCACATAAGTAGAAACAATTTAGCTTTTACTATATTCACATACATTCCATTAAACTTCTGGCAATTTCTGTGAAAGTAGGCAAATTTCCATGCGGACACTGTCATCAAAACGAAATTAAATCCAAAAACAGTTTTCCTTTCTTTCAATTTCTGGCATTCGAATCAAAGTTATAGCCAATTAAAATTGTATTAAATTTAGTTTCCATTTCATAGGTCCAAAGCAAAACGACAAACAATTGATTCATACAAGCAAAACGATGTTGGAAACAATTTTGATTCGAATCCTGTTTACGGAGCTCTTCATTTGAAATTGTTCAGTTTGAAAAGCAGGCAACATGTTTAGATAGCTGTGAGAATTTCTGAGAGCCTGGTGTGTGAGGTTTCTGTTTCAATTTAGATTAAGAGACGAAATTGTGTGAGGTAGTAATTTAAACACGAACGTTGATAGAAATAATTCGATTTACTTCCGTTTTTCTTCCTCTTCCACTGTATCAATTTTAATTTTGTTAACTTTTCTGCTGCGTTACAATTCAGATAACAGTATATGAAATTCCAATATCCAAAACAGTCCATATCGGCCAAAATTTTGTATTTACATAGCACTGTAAAGGTGCATCTTCATTTCGGGAAAGCAAATTAAATTATCTTCTTTGTTATGCTTTTTTAGAGAAATCAAATCCAAATAGTTTCTGTTTTTGTTTCAATTAAGAAACGAAATAAGCGAATCAATATATTAAGTGATTAGCTCTTTTGCATATGAATCAAAATGTTTTTTTTTAAATATATTTCCAATACAATTTCCAAAACTAAAATTAAACTAAACTTTCGTGAATAAAAGAATAGAACTTCTGGTTCACTGGATTCTTAATGACTCTCTTACATACATTCGTAGTTATTTTAACTATTAAAAAAAACTGAAATATAGTAAAAAATATGAAACAGAGCAGTTTATAAACATAAATTTGCTTTTGAAATGATTGCTTTATTCGTTGCATCTGCATAATTATAACATTTCAAAGTATTGAACTTCGCCCGAGTTCTTCCAATATTTAAAAATTCGAAACAAAAATTTGTATTTTTCTTTTTGTTTTCCGGTCACATCATAATAAGTTATGTGGATTTACATAAAACTCATCAATGATTAATTAACCAACCAACCACTGGCCAAACACAAAGAAAATAGAGAATGTCAACAAGATGTTGCCGCCTTTAGGAAAAGCCAACACGCACTGAAGCGAACTTTTGTCATTAATTAAGTTTTGGCAATTCTCAATGCAAAGCCGAACCATATTTTAAATGACATTTTGCACGCAAACTTTGAATCTTAATTTATATTTATTTTTACTGTTTTTCTTCTTGTTTTGAGTAATTAGTATGAGTTGTGTTTCCCGAATATTGAGTTCAACACATGTTTCCAGCAAGTTTTGTGTTTTGTGTCTTTTGGCCATATTTATTTCTGTTGGGTTCTAAAGCAAAATATTGGTTTGGTAACCACTTAAAAATTAAAATTAAACACGATAATTTATGAAAAACTTGTAACTTTACTTAATGACTTCTCGGAACTTAGAACATGAGCGAGTTTTCTTTTGGTTTGTGGAAGTTAGTAATTAATTTGAATTTGAAATTAATGTTTTTTTGGAATGAGGTGCCGGAAGGTGGAATTTATTTTTGCTCAGCAATTAAATAGTAAATTAATTACAAGGTTTTTGAAAAATGGTTTCAGTCCCCTTCAGCACTAAATTGAAGTAATATATCTTTGTGCATCTCTAAGCTGTTAAGTGTGGTATCGTCTACACTTTTGATTGTGCATCGTAAGGTTAAATAAATGTAGACGCAGTTATCGCAAATGGAGTCAATGATGTCAATTTTTAATTCAGCTACTGTTCACGGCAGTATCATTTATTGGAGTTGCAATTGCCAGTATTGGTATAGAATTTGGAGTGCGGTTAAATGCTAATGTTTTATCACTTTCTGGTTATGGCCGTTAGTACGTATATGGTACTGTGTTGAGGAAGAATGCTAATTTTTATTATTCACTTTCCGCCCACGACGTTATACCTCATATATGGATTATTTTTGATCTATTAGTGTACATGAGCTGATAATCTATAAATTTATTTTGGATGAGATTGAGGTCGTATTCTAATAAAATATGTTATCTACAAGCAAGCAAGATTGATATCTCAATCACACAAATTTCCTCGGTACTACCGTTATTGCACGGACGTCGAAAAATATCAAATCTTTAGCACAAGCTTTAATTTTTCCAGATTTTTTTCCATTTTCTGAATTATTATACTTTTTCTTAGAGAAAACTAATGTTTTTTTGCTCAAAAAAATAACATTTACGTTACAAAAATTTTAATATTAATTCGGTTATTGGCTTAGAGACTAAATATTCTTTATATAAACTTCTTATCACACATATTGAAATATGTTCACTTAGTCGGTTTCTGTGCATCTAACTATCAATAATTTGTATCAAACTAATTAAATAGTTAACTATTTATTTTTGGCGCTTTAAGAAACCAAATCTAATAACTATCTGAGTATAAAATGCATATGTATATGTTGAAGTTGGAGAAACCTCTTGTGTCTTACCGGGTCACCTAAAGGACATAGCGCATCAATGAATTTTGTGAAGCGTCAGTTGGAATTATCACGTAATGTTTTCTGAATTTTACTGCAAAAAGCGTAAATTAAAAATGTCCATAGGAAGCTCGTATTTTCTTTTCTTACTCGCCCAGCGAAATTGATATGGTAGTGTTGCTCAAGAATATACTCATTTCATTACTTCTGAAAATTTTTAACACTAAACTGATTCCATGCATAAGAATAATTTTGAATTTCAAAGTAGTCATTGTACAGAATTCACATGGAAGCCAAAATAGTATCTGTACTACTATACAAATTAGTACTATGCTAATGTTTTCTTATGAATTCCTTCTGATTTATCAAATGTTCATCACTAAACCTCTTTTTGCTGAGAAGCGTACCAAACATTTTCATATTCACTATAACTACTCAACCAGATGTAGATCAACTGCGTGAAATTGAAATTGTATCTTTTCTGAAATCTTGGATCCTCTTTTATAAATTGCTCATACGAGGTGTGTTCAAAAAAAAAAAAAAAAAAAAAAAGATGAATTTTCATTTTTCTCAAAAAATATTTATTTATTCATCATTTTATATTTTATTTCCTTCAAAGTACTCAACCTCAGATATAATACAGTTGTGCCAGCGATTTTTCCAATCCTCGAAGCAGTTCTGATATGCACTTTTTGGCATGTCCTTGAGCTCTCTCAGCGATTCGGGTTTCATTTCATCAATTGACGCAAAACACCGTTCTTTCATGCTTCTCTTCAGTCTTGGGAACAGGAAAATGTCACAGGGGGCCAAATCTGGTGAATACGGTGGTTCAGGCATGTTAACAGTGTTGTTTTTGGCCAAATAATGTCTCACACACATCTCTCACACATTATGATGCAAAAGCCATGCATTTTTTTCAACAATTCCGTGTGTTTTTTTTCGTATTTCTTCACGTAAACGGCGCATAACTTCAAGATAATATTCCTTATTTATCGTAAGACCTTATGGTAAGACCTCCTGATGCGCTACGCCATAGTAATCGAAGAAAACAGTGAGCAAAAGCTTGACATTTGATCGTAATTGGCGTGCTTCCTTTGGCCTTGGCTCTCCTGGACTCTTCCATTGGGACAATTGGGCTTTCGTTTCGATGTCATAACTATACTCGTATATCCATGAATCGTCACCAGTTATGACCCTTTTAAGCAAATCTGGATCATCGTTGACGTCATTCAACAACTGCTGAGCGATGCTCATGCGACGTTGTTTTTGGCCAAAATTCAGTCATTTTGGAACGATCTTCGCAGCCACACGCTTCACGCCCAAAATTCCCGAATAGATTGCATGACATGAGCCAACCGATATGCCGACATCATCAGCAACTTCTCTAATTGCATAACAATTTTCTTCACTTTCTCAACATTTTCATCGGTTGTTGATGTGCTGGGGCGTCTAGAGCGAGTCTCGTCATTCACATCTTTTCGACATTTAGTGAAAAGCTTGCAGCATTTGTAAACATTTTTTTTTTTTTTGACTCAGAGTACTCTCATCATATGACACTGTCAACATTTCAAGTGTTTTTGAGTACTTATTTCCATTTTTTACACAAAATTTAATGCAACTTCTTTGGCCCTTTTTTTCGATAGCAGAAACTAACCGAACACGTAAAATACAGCAAACGAAACATGCTATATGGATAAAACCGTCAACACATCTTCAAGACGAGTGTACCAACATAAAAAAAAATAATAATCGAAAGTTGAATGTATGTAGCCCACGAAATTTGAAAATTCAGCGTATTTCAGGAACACGCCTCGTATATCTCAAATGTCAGTAGGAGTAGTAGATTGCGCCGTAAATAATTATTAAGTTTTTTTTTCGTGTAACTAATCAATAATTTCGGTTCTTTAGCTGCCTTGGTGCGTATACGCTACGTAATAGTATTGTTTGTATCTCATACGTAACCAATACTTATTGAAATAATTCAATATTAAATGCAGTATACTCGTATATATAGGTATACTTTCCCGATAAAATTCAATACTCGCGATTCATTCAACTTTCTGAAATTTAATACAAAATTTAAGTTACTACTTCATCAAACAATTCCATCCTACCGTAACTATCTGACCCAGTATTTTTTTGATTGTGGAAACTCACATAGTTTTAGTTAAAAAAAAATATGTAAGAATACAAGTTTACTTTGCTCTCCATAATGCGTGGCAAATTTATTTGGTAGAGCTTTCAATAGTTTGTGTGCGTTCGAGAACAAACTTTGGTTTCCCAACAAAATGCGATCATTTCATATTTTTGGTTCATCCCACTGCGGTCGAAAACTTTAAGTTTCCGTTACCAAGTTGCGGTATTGAATCGAAACAGAAAAGTTATCACTTTTCTCCCCCATTCGAATGTTTATTATTACGCATCAGTGGGTTCATGACCACTTTTTGTCAGGTTCATTCGTTAGTAGGCTGATATTGGACGCGTTTCATATGTGAAAGTATTAAATGTTAGTTGTAAAACATTTTTATTTTATAAAAGTTCTGTTCTGTTTTTTGTGCTACATAAAACAGAGGCGTATGTTTGATGGGCAATAAATATATGGATTATACCTATATGTATGAGAAAGTAATGAAATGGTAGCGAATAAATTGCTATTTTGTTTATGGCTGTATGTTGATGAATATCTGTCATATGCTTTAATATATTTAATTGTCTCATTTCCAGTTTCCCACAGTTTTTGACATATCATTATCATAGCCGGTTGCTCTTGATTGGCTGTTATTGGATGACAATTTATTAAACATTCAATAATGAGATCAATTTCTTCTTCTTCAAACCCAGAAAAGATTTTGCCAAAATATCAAAATAAAAGTTTTTTCGCTTTCTTTATCGCTGTTGGGCCAACATTGATGTTGTTAATGAAATCCACATGTAGAAATAAAATTGAGAATTTCCTTCGATTTCCCATAAAAGTCACGTTTTCTGCATATGTTTGTACACAGTCATACACACACAGACACTCACTCACACAAACGTATGTATTCAAGTGAATTTATTTGCATATGTAGTACATATTTTACTTAAGATGGCTTCACGAGACTGCGGAAAACAATTGAATTTCCTTTAAAGCTCTTCAAAAATCAAACATTATTATTTATTCATGTTGTTGCCTCCCCAATGTGTCGAGTGCTGTTGCTGTTTGTTAATGACATTAATTTGAGGTTATGGATAAAAGGCGGATGGGGCCTTATTAGCCACGAAGACTATGCGTTAATTGACAGTAGGGAGAAAACTAGACATAGTGAGATTGTCTATTTGAAAAAAATTCAGAGAAGAATTTCTGACATATTTAAGTTTCTATTGGAGAATTTCTATTCATTGTCGGGGAAAAAATTAATTGATGTTTGGACTTTGTACAAGAACTAGAGAAAAAGTCGTTTAGATTGTGAAAGAAAATTGTGAAAGAAAACCTACGGATGTTAAGTGCAGGCAGAGGACGAAAAACGGAAAGACAATAAAGTCTAAGAAATAAATAGCATGGTAATTTTGAAGAGTCTTTGAGCTAAAACCAGCATGAGGCAAAACAGCTTCGCCCAAAAATGAATAAAATAAAATTTATTCACGTCATATGAACATGATATGGGAGAGCTTTTCACATTCAATTCCTCCTCATTCCTTTCTTACAATTTATAAAAAAATTCAGGAGTTCTGAAAAATGTTTTTTTTTTTGACATTTTGAAAATCTTATGGTTGTCAAAACCAGGCTGTCGAGCAAATAATTCTGATCGTAGTGACTGGAATTTTGCAGTATATACCATCGAATGTCAGGCTGCCTTCTGCCGCTGATGTGGGCAATGTTGCTAAGAATATGCACAGGGGAAAATGTTGCCGCTGAGGTGGCCAATGTTGATGAGAACCGTGATTTTTCATCCATCAGTGTTCGCTGCAACTGCGACTGTGTTACCGTGCTAAATGGAATATTTTATGCGAGGATTTTGATCTAAAGATTCCCATCACAGTGCCAAATTTTTGGTGGGCTTTAGCAAAACTTGGAAAAGAATGGTTTTGTTTACCAAAAAAAAAAAAAAAAAATATTTTTCATCAACGAAGTTTGAATCGGTAAGTTAATAAGTAAAATCAGCAATAACAGATAGCTCAAAAACTGCCAATGCATTCAGAAAAATGTATTGTTTGATGCGGTTTATATGCCGTCGGTTTGAATTTTTATCAAGACCAAAATGCAACAGTTCACTCTGGCTGAATTTTGACCCGACAAGAAGGATTATATGATATACAGTATAATATCGAAAATCTACAAAAAGAGTAAAAGAGATTAATATATGAAAATATTGCCAAAACAATTGTCATACAACAGTAAGGATTCAGTAGGAGGTTCGCCATACTATAGCTGATGACGGCAAAATTTGTGTTTGTTATAAAATATATACTTCTGATTATAGAAGAGTGGATAGAGAAAGAATTTTCAGGTGTCCCTTCATAAGGTTTAGGATAAACTAACCTAAGTATTAAAGCGGTGTACAACTGAGTAGCAGGTGTCAATTTTCTTGTATCAGCTCTAGTTTTTGAGATATTAGGCGAATCAAAAGAAGTCCCATATTGGCACCTAGTATGAGTCATTTTTCATCATCTGGTAAATTGGGAAGTCTGGTTGTAGACATATAACTTTGATCAAAAAGCCGTCATACTGACACACAGCCAAACAAATCTATGGCAGGTGGCAAAACTGCATGTCATTTCGATCTGTTACGTTAGGGTTTGAGAGTTTTATGGTTTTTTGCTTTTTTTTATGGTGACGGTTCTCTGTCAAAAATATGCA
This sequence comes from Philornis downsi, assembly GCA_019455685.1. Taxonomy (NCBI): domain Eukaryota; kingdom Metazoa; phylum Arthropoda; class Insecta; order Diptera; family Muscidae; genus Philornis; species Philornis downsi. The sequence goes on along the minus strand of JAHXMU010000135.1, from coordinate 1,551,342 downwards.
CTTTTCGATGGTTATCTGCTCGTTTCTCAGAGCAGTACATTTATTGATAAAGCCGAACGATGTGGTTTATAAAAAAGAGTTTTCAAAATTTGCCTCAATAATCAAGACAGAACATAATTTTTTACAATATTTTGTATAAAAAAAATAATAAAATTTGGAAATGAGAAAGTTATCCTCCAAACGGAAGCTGCATTTGTAGCCGGTAGAACAAACCATTAACGTGTTACTGAATCAACAGCAATGAGATTTGCATGCAACACATTTTCCTTTAAGGCGAAAACCACCCAAAGAGAGCAGCAATCAACCAGCAAGCAACAACCGGCGGGTAAAGCTATATTTTCGTTATTTCGATTCGGGTGCTCATCGATTACTTTGTTTAATAAGGAGCTGTGCAAAGCGAATGTTTTATGGTGATTTTGTGTTATTAGAAAAACTAGGTCAAAATATTTCAGCAAAACGATGCACCTTGTCAATAATTGACGGTTAAATTAAATGGGCTGTAGTTCGAATTGATGCTTCATCTACAGCGTTCTTAGGATCCAGAGGTTATTGCCTGTTTCTAGATTTCAAAAGAGTGTTCTTTGAAAGAAGATTTAGGTTAGATAATAAGATCAATGTGGAAGCTGAAGCGTACTTGAAGGAACAGAGTCGAGTGTCGGAAAGGGAATTGTTGTTTCTTCAAAAAAGATAATTCAATCAATCGATGGAAATATTGGTAAATCGGGGTCCTAGGAGCAAATAACGGTTTCTTAAGATTGCTTTAAATTAGAGGGCTGTATGCATTTCAAAAATACAAATCTTGACTGTCCGAGACATGATTTTTAGTTCATAAGCTTTATGGTGTGATAGCCAATATTACTAACAAGGCCTTAGACAAAAAGAAGCCTTGTAACTCCACTACCGAATACCTTTTTGTACCCTCGTACATGTGAAGTTTATGCACTTCAAGTCATCGTTATTATTACTTTTTCATCTCCTTATATAATTTATGCAACATACAATTGCTTCGATGCACGAGTTCATGTTGATTTTTATGCCAACTCTGAGGAGAATGATCAGAGTTTTTGCAACCCTAACAGAAATTGTAGCTGCTAACATACCATCGAGCCGGGGGTTTTAGAGGCTTTGGAAAGCTCAAGCAAAAGCAGCGATTGGGTTTATTATGTATACCGTCTGTATTGCTTTCTTTCGCCTGCACACTCGTTTCCTTTATTGCGTCGTCTATATCTACTTCCTCATTTGCAGTTTATTGGATATAATAAATGTCAAAAATGTTTCCATTCCTATTAAACAATCAAATCAAATAGACATGGAAACTCCGAACATAACATGAATGACAAGTTGATACATTGGAATTAGCATTTCCCCACGTTTTCAGCCGACATGTGTATCCATCCATCCGCCAAACAAGGCTGACGGGCCATAGACAATCAGCACAAGAATGAATATGTGTGGAAATTACCAGAAGTGTTGGCAGGGGGGTAAATGAATTTCTTGCCAACTGAGTTGAGAGATGGAATTTTATAATAAAAATGTGGAAGATAGTTGCAATTACTTGAGGGTAATTTTACCAGTTTACTGAAAATATATAGACATAAATCAGGATATTTTCCTAGCGATCGCAATTGAGAACATATGTATGTTAATATGTGGAAGGAATCACAAAAGATGGTGCGAGTTAAATTTGAATAATTTTTCATGTATAAGATATTCTTTTAAATAATGTTATTTGCGGTTCATCGATTATCAAAACGTATCTTTTAGGCAAATTTGTCCATCACTAAGGTTCTTTATTGTCAAAAAATCTGAAAAAGAAATACACAAATATTGTCGCAATCAATGTGCAATTGTAATTCTGCCAACAGGATACATTATTCTAAGCCCCCGCTATATATGAATTATTCTACCTCAGAAGCCGAGCTTTTCAACTGCACTTGTATGACGCTTCATCAAAACTTCTCAAGCTACTTAAGATTTTCATAGTTGCTTCCATTTTTTTTAGCTTCTCTCTATATAACGAAACATAAGCATGATGGCTGTCAGAGCGTGGAATACTTATACCACCGATACCTTGGACGTGATATTACTATTGCCCTGGGATGTTTGGATTTCGTAAAAGAAAGCGAAGATATATTTCAGTAAGCAAAGTAACAGCTGTGATAATAATTTCTACACCATTTCCAATTAAAATTCGAAGAATTCCAATTGAAATTCATAAATTCTATTTGATGTTCGAAACACATCAACTGAAAATCAACATTTTCATTTGAAAGTGAAGATAGCATTCAATAAGCAAAGTAACATCTGTGGTAATAATTTCTTCACCATTTCCAATTAGGATTCGAAGAATTCCAATTGAAATTCAAAAATTCTGTTTGATGTTCGAAACACATCAACTGAAAATCAACATTTTCATTTGAAATTCAAAAGACATTAAAAACATAACAATTAAATTACCCATTGTACACGTTAAGGTTTAGAGCATGCTATGGTCGAATTAATCTAATGTTTTTTACATTTCAAATGACGAATTTTGAATATCAATTGATGTGTTTTGGATTTCAATTGATGTGTTTTGAATTTCAATAAAAGTCCTTCCAATTTCAATTGATGAGTTTCGAATTTCAATTGAAATTAAAATGACGTCTTTTGAATTTTAATTGATATCTTTCGAATTTAAAATGAAATGTTTGAATTTCAATTGACATCTTTTGAATTTAAAATGGAAATTTTGATTTTTAATTGATGTGTTTCGAATGTCAATTGGAATTCCTCGAATTTCAATTGGAAATTCAATTCCACGCGAAGATGACCCATACCAAAACCTAAGAAAGTATATCAATAACATTGCAGTAAGCACATACTTCATCTTCATAACACAGCTGCAGCTAAAGTTGTTAGGAAGCAACTGTTGTGAAAAGTACTGGTCAGCGAGGATAAGGGTATGTTAATGACAATAAAGGGAGCCTGAGTACAAATAATTATGTGGTACTGCAAATTTGGACATATGTTGCTAAGACCAGCAGGTAGAACAAGTGAAGAAACCAAGTCAACTATCAACGATGACCTAGACTATATTGCAAGATTATAAGCTAGAATAAACCATATCATTGTGGCTTTAAACCTGGCAAATCAAACATCTCAAGGTAGCGAGATAGGTATTTTTAGAATTTAAATTTGAATTTTTTCATTTCGTCACTCTTTTGCTGGCACAGCTTACCGTAGAGTACTAAAAATTGTAATTTATATTAATCCACCTAATTCTCATTATTACCAAAACAAGTAAATATGCATTTAACAAATACTACAACAAAGGTCAAGTGCCAAACTAATGTTAATCATTTTGAGAAATGAGCGTTTATTTAACACATCTTTTCACTGTTTGATGGAATAAACAATTTTAGTAAACATTTTTCTTGGTTTATTTAACCAAATGTCCATCTTTCTCAACAACAAGTTTTCCATCAGGCCAAATAAGAAATCAAACTATAATTTTCAGACTGCAATATATATCCCTAAAAAGATTATATATATGTTCATATAAAGAAGATAAAAATTTTTGCATCACTTACCGTAAAGAATATTTCATTGAGATGATAATTATAGGCATTGCGAACATAAGTCCGTATAATTTTATCACGTCTTTCGCCCTCGAAGCCATTCTGTATGTCGTGGGCGCTGAAACGCCAAATCGATTCACCCGTGACCACACCGAAGAGTACATCGTAATGACCGGCAACCATGCCACCGGGACCATTGAAACCACTACCGCCACTGAAGTAACCACCACCGCCGCCGTAATTGCCACCGCCTCCGCTCGAGAAACCACCGTTACCTTCCGATGATGAGCGTTTCGAGCCTCGTGTCATTAAATCATCGATATCGAGATTGGAATGCCCGGGACGTATAACGACACCATCAACCTAAAGTGAAATGAAAAGATAATGGCAACAAGAAAATGAAATAGACATTGTGGTGTAAAGTAAAGAAAATGAAATGAAAGTAAAACGAAAGCATCAACATGAAAGCAAAACGACACCATCAACTGAATGCTGTGATGTAGGACAATCCGAAAAAGTGGTCCCAGTAACGATGACAATGACTAATAAAGACAAGTTGATCTTTCACCATGATATCACAACTGGATGTGTCCTACTTGCCTACAAAGCAAAGGGAAATATGGTGTATACATAAAGGGCCGCAGTACTTCCTCCCCAAATGCGTGTATTAGTATTAGACACGCATTATGTGAGAAGCTACAGTATCCAATTGGGAAATTGAAAGAAGTAATATTTTGTGTTATAAATTTAACATGCTAAGATGTAGATAACATTTGCAAGGTTCAGACGGAAATAGAAGAAAGTTTGCATGTCAATTTCAAGTTATACAAACTTCAAGCCAAGGGTTTAAAATAAACTTTGAACATTTACGAAAAATATTTACTTCGAATATGTTGATGATTTGAATTTAACAAGTTGCATTAGTATACATTGATTAATTTCAAATTAATTCGACTTAAGCGTTAACTCGATTGACGGACTTGCAGACTCATTAAACTCCGCTCTCTACAGGCGGCCTAAGTTATAATAATGATATTTAAAAGGTATTTGTACATACATATAACGTTGACGTGGAAATTTATATAAAAAAAAAAATTATGCACAATTTTTGCTTTTAAAGACATACCGAAAAGAAAACTATGGAATGGCGCAAACGATGGCCAAACTAGGGTTGACGATCAGGAAGGGTTTACTGTCAAATTCTTAAATCGGATGTACACTACCAATAATTTTATGATATGATGGAAGCAATCGCCCTAGAAGCGGCTAGCTTTGACCAATGGGGAGAAATTGTGTTCTATCCGCAGGACGCCAGGTCACAAACATTAATAGTGGCTAGCAAAAAGTTCCGGAGGTTTGTTTTGGAAATTATTATGCATTCGTCTTATAATATGGACCTGCCATGAAGTGATTACCACTTGTTCCGCTCTATGGAAAATCAGTTTGTTGATGAAAAATTCTCCTCAAGAGAAGCTTGCGAAAATCGACTGTCTTGGCTTTTTGGCCAAACGAGGATGAGGTTTTCTACGAGAGAAGCATCGTAGAATTACCTTCAAAATTGCATCAAGTTATCGAACAAAATAGTGAATAATTGATGTAAGTCGGATCTTTCTAACGGTGCTAGATGAAAGCGTTAATGTCATTCAAAGATAATGGATTTATTTTTAAATTTTGTATTATTACGTTCGGTTTTTATCAATATATGTTATGCTCATTTCTTAAATGTATGGCTTCAAAACAAAAATGTTGTCATCCCATTGAGCAACATTCAAAAAACACAAAATTCTCTTTTATTGTACAGAATTAAAGTTTTTGTTTTGGTAAAGAAATCTCCCAACTTCCATGTTACGACCATGAATATGATTCACCACTTGCCATAACTAAATTTATTGTATGAATTTAAAATTATTGTTATTAATTAGCCATGCTAGAGTACCATCAAAAAGATGTCAGTTTCGTTCATAATACAACAGCTTTATACTGTAATGAAGTTACTAGAGCCATTATACGTTCCTAGTTATTTTGTCAGCCAGATACTATAAATATTTCTTTAGCAAATGAAAAATGGCAAAAGTAACAGAGAGTCGCAAAGTAAGCGGTGAAGTGGCTGATATCAGCCATTAACGTTTTGGTCCCTTGATGTCAGCTTTATTTCTCCCCCTTTCTGATAACAGCCATAACATTGGTAAGAGTCCTCGAATTATTCCACTCAGTTTTTTTCCGATGAAAACGGCGATGAAAATATGTTGAGAGCGAAATCGTTGAAATTCTAATGCAAAATAAGTTTGCTTAGTTTCGATTTATTTCGACTATTTTGGTTGTTGCTGCCACTCTTATTTTCTAGTATTCACATTGAGTTAAGTTGTGCCGAGCGAATGATCTTTAAAAGTGGGCTCCGATTTTAGTTCATTGGAAGTTAATGGAGTGAATGAATATGCAAATGCACAATTGAATAGGAAGGCGAAGACTGACTGCAGAAATAAATTTGATGAAATCATTTTCCTTAAAATTTGATATAGATGTATAGCTTGATATCACTGTTTAAGCAAGGAAGCCCTAAAAGTTGTCTTTGGTTTCAGTCCGTTGCGTCAAAATGGATTGCAATATACAACAGAATGGAAATACGATAGAATGGATAAGGAAAACGATTGCCAAATAATTGTAAACATTTTTGGCTGAATGCAGTTAATTGAATACTATCAATTAATATGTATGAAACTACGAAATTTGTATAAGATTATCCATTTTTCGTTTTCATGTAAAGTTAAATAAAACACACATAAGTCATGATTTCGGTGAAACTTCTATTTCATTATAATGCTTGGACCTTGCCATTACATACGAAATACAATGTCAATTAAATGACCGCTTCTGAATTGATTACAGTAGTAGATCATTTTGTGGTAGTTTTCGACCCATTTTTTTCACATTTCGGGCGGCATATCGTCGATAACTTGACGAATGTTGGTTTCAAAATGCTCTAACATTTGGGGATTGTCCACGTAAACAAGGTCTTTGGCGTAGCCTCACAAAAAAAGTATAACGGCGTCGAAACGCATGATCTTGGCGGTCAATTGCTGTCGCCAAAACGCAAAATTACGCTTTTTGGAAACTTCTCATGCAATAAAGCCAAAATAGTGTCGTACTGTATGGTTTGTGGCAGTGTCTTGTTGAAATCACATGTCGGCCATAGCGCTCTGAATTAAAATTCGGATTATCCGCCACACTTTCATTAACATAAGCAGTGCTTATATTAAGGTGATTTACAGGCCTGACCACATTTGTAACGGTTTCAGTCTCTTCTAATATCCTTATAATCCTGCCAATTCCTTGCACATTAAGTCGATTATGATAATCACTCCGTAATGCACATTTAAATTACCACCTTAGTAAGTTTTAACTATGTTTACGCTTTCTTCGGTTGTTAAACGATCCATATTCGTAAATGGCAAATCTTTGACTAACTAAATAACACCTCAGATGACTGGTATTTAACTATGTGAATAACAAAGTATTTGAAAAGATCTCAACAATTTGCGATTCTATAAGCAGCTTGCTCAAACAGGAAGCAAAAAATATGTAAACTGTAAAATTAAATAAAGTCAAAAGGATTGTTGCATAAAGTCAAATAAACACAACGCTTTTTATCTTTAAGTCACTGTTGAACATAGTTAATTCTTCCCATGAACTAAAAAAGAATTTTATAAAATAAATTAAATTATGAACTAAAATGAATTTTCCAAAATTGGATTGAATTACATTTAATTAGATTATATTGCCTCGAATTATAATTGCATTGTATCAAATGACACTGAATTAAGTTGGATTATATTGAATTGCTTCTATCAAACAATTTGTAAATATTGTAAATTGTAAAAATTAAGTATTTATTTTCTATTAATACTTCAAACAAGCATGTAATTATAAAAGCCCTATTTTACCTACGCCCATATGGCAACCCAGCGGAGCACGGAAGTCTCGTGGTTGAAACCAACGATGTACTCACGCTCTTTAACATACAAATAAAACCCAAATAACAAATAATATAAGTTAACCGAATATCTCGTTTTCTTCTCATCTCCTTCAATACGAAATTCCCTCGTAAGTTAGTACATCCCGCCAAGAACCTAAGTTCTTCCTCCAATTTCTCTCGAGAAACCAAAATTTCAATTGAAATATTTAAACCAAATCTGATAGATTTACACCCTAACAATTGCATTTTAGAATCATCATTCTGGATAATGTTGATAGTATAGCAATTCAGGTCGAGTACTATAGTAGTACTATATAGGTACGTATTTTAAGCACTGTGAAAGGGCCAGGTATAAAAACTTGTTACATTCCCACATTTTCACTGTGTATTTCATCGTATCAACCTTATTTCATTCCTAAAACACCTTTCTTGTATTTCGTTCTCTGAAAATATGCATAATTGAGTACTGATGTCATTTTTCGACAAAACTGCTGGTGGACCATTGAATCGTTGAGTTTTTCCACACACAATCAGGTCGTTTTTCTTGCATGTTTTGGAATCTGCAACACACTTCGGCCATAAAATATTTAACTGAGTGTCGTCATTTTTCTTTGTTAGGATTCTCTTTCGGTATTGACACTTCTTTTTTCTTCCACCTCTTTTCAATTAATTTCTGAATACGTAGTCAAAAGTTCAGCTAAGCTACAATGACAATGGCCCTTTTGAAAGCACCAACACTGGCTGGACATTTCTTTTATAGTTTTGTGTTGTTTTCTTTCGTATTTTGCCAGAACTCCTCCTGTGTACATGCATTGAAATAACTTCCTATTATTTTGAGTTTTCTAAAACATTTTTTAGAATTCTAAGGATTTTTTGCCCTTGGTTTGAAGTCCCAAAAAAAAAAACGAATTGAAAAACACGCACGAAAAAATAGAGATGAAAACAAAAGTCAATTTCAAAATATGCCATCATCAATTCAAACTCACCGTTAACCTTCTGCAGCACTCCTTGTCTGAGCCACAAGGAATAACAGTTCTATTACGAGTAGATACCAGCTCAATCCTCGTTCTGTGTGGTTTTCATATTGACATTGTATATGCCGTTCCTTGGTTATTGGCATATGCTATGTCCCTGTCTTCTTTGTTTCATTTTACAGCCTATTACAATGGATTTTTTTTTTCGTTTTCAGTTTCCTGTCATTGTCGTTTTGTGTATGAGTATGCAGTTTCATTTCTGCCACTTGTCCTATTAGTTGACAGTGGATTCCATGAGACTGTATTCACTAGTGACACATGTGGTCCATAGACAACAAGGAGGAGCAAGTTTTCGGGATGAAATGATACAAAACGCCTAGTTTTTGGTCCCTTGAATCCGAAACCTGTTTCCATCAAAGTTCTATCTGATTTGTATTTAAAGTTGGAATAAACTATTTTATTGTAATCTTTGAAACGTATTCCAAAATTAGAGGGGCGGACAATATCAAGATGATTCCTAACTTCGGTTTGAGAATCTTTTATTGAACATGACAATTACTCAAGTACTCAACTCCATTGACTTGTTCAACTCAACTAATTGACATGTTCATTAAAAGATTTTCAAACCGAAGTTAGGAATCATTCTGATATTGGAATACGTTTCAAAAGTTGCAAAAACGTAGTTTATTTCAATTTTAAATACAAATCAACTACTCGAAGTGCTCATCAGACATTTTGAGATGAACACCATTCAAATGCCATTATTTTCAGTGAAATTTTTAGCACATTTCAAATTGTAATCTTTACATGGAATTCGAAATATTATACTATTGCCCCTATATTATCCTATTTAACATTCGTATTTCTAATTTACTCAATCAAACTTTGCACACAATAAACTCTTGTTTAAATATGATTCGAAAATTAAAATAGATATTATTGTCATCCTATTTTTGGTTCTTTAATTACAAATTGATGAATTTCCCAAAAATATATAATAAGCCTTCAGTGAGTTAAAATATTGCTTCTTTTAATTTATACTAATATTGGTATACGAGGGCAGTCCCACAACTAGCCGATCTGATATAAGTATAGATGATGCCAGTAGTTTGAAAAGAATTACTCTGGTGGGAAGTGGCAACCTTATAAAACATACTTATGTTTTAAGTTTCAAATCGCCACGTTGTTTAGTATTTTTGTTTTAGCCATTAAAAGGAAACAATTTTATTGAATTTGTAAACATGGCAAAAATCGGTCATCGTTATGTAATTCAATATTTCCTTTTGAAAGATCCATACCAATCAATGTTAAAGCCGAGCTAGATTCTGCTCTGGAGGAGTTTGCTGCTTCGTTTATCACTGTAAAATAGTGGGCATCAGAGTTTAAACAAGGCCGTATGAGCTACCAAGACGAACGCTGCAGTGGTCGACCAATTGAGTTGTCCACATTAGGAATGGTTAAGAAAACCCACAAAATGGTATTGGAAGATCATTTGAATCGGCTGAAGGTGTGTGAGCTGAAATGATAGGCATTTGAAAAAGTGCTATAGATCGTATATTGATTGAAGATATGAAGGTATGAAACTGTACCGCGCTTGCTTTCAATAGAGTAAAAATAGCATCGTGAAGATGTTTTAATAGAATGTTAGGCTATGTTTCACCGCAATACAGTCCAACTTTTGTGTCGATTTATAACCATGAATGAGACAAAATTCCAATACTTCACACCTGAGGCAAAGGAACAGTCAAAGCGAAGTGGACTGGAAGGGGAGAATCGTGTCCAAAGAAGGCGAAAACGTTTCCATCTGCAGGCTAGGTCATCTCTTTCTTGTATTTCGGTCTCTGAAAATATGCATAATTGAGTACACATGTCATTTTTCGACAAAACTGCTAGTGGACCATTGAATCGCCGAGTTTTTCCACACAGAATCACGTCAATTTTCTTGCATGTTTTGGAATCTGCAACACACTTCGGCCATAAAATATTTAAATGAGTGTCGTCATTTTTCTTTGTTTTCTTTGTCATATGTTTTGGAGTGCGCATGGGATGATTTTTATTGGATATCTTCAGGAAGGAAAGGAAAAACCCGGTCAATCAACGGCGAATATTATGCCAATTTATTGCAGCGTTTAGGTAAAGAAATTATGGAAATTTGGAGGAAAAGAAAGTGTTGTTTCATCAAGACAATGCTCCAGTTCACGCTTCCACTATTGTGATGGCCAAAATTAATGAATTAGATTTCGAATTGCTTCATAACGTACCTCATCCGCCAAATTTAGTTTCCTCCGACTATTTTCTATCTTAAAACTTGGAGAAATGGCTTGATGGTAAAAGATTTGCCAACAACAAACAAGTGGAGCATATGGTTGATGGTAATTTTTAGGAGTTCGACTGTTTTTACTATAAGCAGGGTAAAGAACCTGTTTAATATCGCTGGAAAAAGCGTATAGAGCTAAAAAGGGTCGAGTTGTCTAGTTTTGGGGCCACCCTCGCATGTCTGTTGATAATTCGACAAATTTCCATGCTCTTTCTGATACTGCAATACACATTCTTGAAATAACTCTCCGTATGTCTCTCTGTCATTAAATCCATCGAAATATTGGAATTTTTACTTTAAAATTGAAATTTTTACATATCAAACGTTTGTTAAAGCTTAGCCTATAATCGAGATAACCCAGATAACTTCTGATAACTTCAATATACATACCAATAGATTTAAATATAATAACATAAATCAAAAATCCATATTTTATCCTAAGTAATTAAAGCGAGTGATTCTGGTGCTTTAAATCCTATAATAATTATTTTAATCCTATAATCAATATATTTATTTACAGGCTGAAATTGAAAATGAACTTTATTTGCATAACCCTTCGGTCAGTTTCTTTACAAGTTTATCAATTTAGCAAAACAAAAAAAAAAAAAAAAAAAATAAATAAATAAATAAAATAAATTAAAACCTTAACTTTTAAGAGATAAGACCCAGCTATGAATGAAATCAGTTTTGTTATTTTGTAATGATTGATGTTGCAGAAGCTGGGCACCCAGACAAATGACCGAATACAAACTAGCTCTATTTTTTGCAAATCAGCTTTCAATTACATTGGGATATATTAAATAAAGCGTAAACGAAATTGAATGCATTGACATTTTTTGCTTGAAATTGAGAAATTCCTTTGCGAAATATACGTTTTTTTCTTCATACTATTTCATTAATTAAATATATTTGAAGAGAACGTCGTTTTTAATTTGCTTGTTCTACACGTTATCTCTCATTTTGCATATCGCCGATTATTTTGTGGTTTATTCTACAGGGTTGCCCATATTCGACGGACCCATGTTTTTTAAAAAAAATCAAAGAAAAAAATAAAAATTTGGTGGTTGGCAATCTTATTCATTTAATTTGTCCCAAGTAGATTTGTTTACATCAATTTTTGAATATGATATCTCTCAAATGGCCGCCTCTGGCGTTGATGGCGTATTGTGCCATTTTTGCAGCATTTTCCATCGTTTTCGCCAACATTTCGGCCGGAATAGCGGCTATTTCTTCACGAATGTTGTTCTTGAGCTCTTCTACGGTCCTTGGCTTGTTAACGTAAACCTTTGACTTCAAATGTCCCCACAAGAAGAAGTCAGCGGGCGTCAAATCGGGCGAACGCGGTGGCCAGTCCAAATCACCACTTTTCGACATCAAACGGCCCGGAAACAAATTCTTCAGAAAATCGATTGTTATGCGACTTGTATGCGGTGGAGCGCCGTCTTGTTGAAACCAGAACTGCCTCATACGCTTTCGACGAATAATTGGCATCACAAAATTGGTCATCATGTCGCGATAACGCTCCTGGTTGATGGTAACAGCATGGCCATTTTCGTTTTGGAAGAAAAACGGCCCAATGACCGTTTTCGCACTAACGCCGCACCAAACTGTGACTTTTTCGTCATGAAGAGGCAATTCTTGAATCTCCTGAGGATTTTCAGTGGCGTAAATACGGCAATTTTGCTTATTTACGGTCCCATTCAATGTGAAATGGGCTTCATCGGACATGATAATTTTGTTCCAAAATTGCTCGTCATCATCGGCCATTTCGATGACTCGTTGGGCCCATTCCAATCGACGAGGCTTGTCCGCAGGCAACAATCTTTGCGTCAATTGAATTTTGTACGGGAACAAATGCAAATCAACGCGAATAATCCGTTGTAAAGTGGACCGAGCCATGCCCAACTGCTGAGAACTGCGTTTTTGGGATGTTCTTGGGGACCTCTCAACACTGGCTCGTACGGTAGCGATATTCTCGGCCGATCGCCTTGGTCGACTTTTATTTGGCCTCTTCGGATTAGAAAGAGCCTCACCAGTCGAAAATTTTTCGTATAAACGCTTAATGGTGTTCTTAGAAGGCGCACTTCTCACATTTTTTAATATTTTAAAAGCACGTTGAGTTTTCACAATTGACTTCTTCTGTTGAATGTAAATTTCAACTATTTCAGAGCGCTCGCGTGGCGTGTATTGTTCCATGGTAAAAATCTGCTTGGACTGACGCTTCAAACGCGGTATGTCATTAAACGATCTGACATCTCTGTCAAAAGTTATGGCGTTGCCAGATGGGTCCGTCGAATATGGGCAACTCTGTATAATTAACTTTTCAATTCATACTACCTGTAAAGCTTCATATAATAAACTATTTTTTGATTCATGTATAGTTGCGTCAAATTTGAAGTCAGCGTTGCGATGCTTAACATTTTCAATTGTAGACATGATCAGAATGTCTTGAAATGCGATTGCTGTATGCGTTTTTTATACAAAAATTCATATCGGACAAAAAAGATGTTAAATCATAAATATTTTCATGTGATTATATTTTATGATCTTTGACATGAATTACCCCGATAACTTCATGATAGTTCAGTTTCGTCTCATTTTCGGTATCATGACTTTATTTAAAGTACATTAGGAATTTGTTTATGAATTCCATAAATCAACGTATTATCATTCACTTTTTACTTGAAACAAAATTACAAAAAACTACATTGATTTGATTTCTCTTTCAAAATATAATGAAGTAGATATTTTTATTCGAGCATCTGAGATGAAAATATAGTTTTATGCAGTTTCTAGACTAGCAGAAAAAAAAGTCCTGATTTCTGATTGGACTGCAGGAATCAAAATAAATATTGCCAGAAATTGAAAGAAATCATAACTATTTCTTGGTATGATTTCATTTCGGTTGCGATTTCTGGAATTAACACAACAAAATTGTGCACTTCTACTGTTAGGCTTAGGCTTGTGTTTATTTTCCGACAACATCGATAGTGAGCGGAAATTCATATTGGAAGGTCATTAGGTGTCTTATCTTGAAATTGATATATGATGGGCATCAGTTATGTTTGCATACATTTAATCTTTCGTAAACTTTTGCCAGTCAAAAATAACTTTTCGTGATGATCATAAAAAACTTGATTGACATGTTAGAACACCAGACTATCATGAATATGATTATGGGTTCAGGCAGCGTGACAGCCACTCATCATTATTTGAGTGGAACACAGAAATATATTGTATAGAATCTTTAGGACGAGCCAAGTTCAACAATAGCTGTTAGCGCATGAACCACTTCTAAGTAAATGGTTTCCTCTTCTAACGCCTGATGAAACGTTTGATGCCTTTAAAATGTGTGTTTGGAGTTATTTAGTTCAAAGTAAACGAAGCATGACTAAGATCGATATAGACGCAAACAAAAATATATTAACCTTTGTTAAAAAGTCATTTTCGATGTTGGCAATATCTATATCGCGGAAATCAGAAAATTTCATTGGTCTGAAGAAATCATTTGAATTTGAACTGAAGTTGAAAGAGAGGTATGTGGACTATTGTCTTACTATTTTCTCAACAAATTAAAAAAGAAAGTATTTAATATCTTCAGGAAATTATAACAGGCAATGAAGCATCGTTTTGATCAACGATTCTAAAAGCCAACAACAATCCATGATGTGTTGCCTAGAAAATGAATGTCCTCTGGTCAAATCAAGCTAACAAAAGTTTGCAGCGAAATTAATCTTTAATTTACCAGAGAGAAAACTGTAGCAGTCATTTCTTTACTAATTGAAACGACTTAGGTAATGTAATATTCCAGCCTCCATAATTTCTCCAGAAATCGGGGAGAAGATTTGAATTTTCTTGGATGCCAGAAATTCTTGAAACAAAATTTGAGTGGTTGAAGAGTAAAAATGCAAGAACAAAAACAGTTTTTGCACAAATTAGCTTTTATTTAGTGTTTTATAAGGCATTCCAAGATGGTTACTACATAAAACACTGAAGTTAATGGAGAAAAATAATACTATCATTGATATTTATCATTATTACCATCTACTCATTCGTTACCAACTCCTTTTTGATGCAATGAGCCGCTTGGCTAACAATCTAAATAGCAAAAGTATCAAATTGGACAATTTCCATATTTCAATGCGAAGCAAACAACTTTTTTGAAATTCGCATAACGGAGTTATCCAAAGAAAAACGTTAATCAAAAATTATTTCGTCATTATTAGAAATATAATAATTTAAAGCTAATATTAGAATATTCAATGGATTGTTTCAAATTTAGAACATTAGTTGTAGGTTTATGTTTTGTGTTCAATAATTAACCAAACAATAGCTAGTTTTGCTACCACTAAATTATTAACTGCGCAATCTTATGGTAACTACTGTGTATTTGAGGCAGGACGAGTAGGTCTTACATTTTACATTTTTTATATATAGATATTTATTTCTCAGAAAATTCATGTCTTACAGGTTTATTCTCCTAAAATCATATGCCCGCCCACACTTCTGCCAGAAAGTGCCCCTACAATATATTACATTATGAACAATCACAAAAACGCGGCCCCAAAACAGACTTCACTTTTTCGTAACATGGAATATCTTATTAATGTTTCAGTATTTTATTCCACGGAGGAACTTAAAAAGTCTTTTCGTTTTCCTGAAGTAACAATTTTGGCGCCCCTGAATTGAAATTGCTATTAAGCTTCATGTAGCAAGTTTTGATGTCGTCGTAAATTGTGGCGCTATTGCGTTGCTGCCGTCGTCGTTCTTGTTCTCCTCGTCATCGCTATTGATACCACGCAATCCTAAATGATGTAAATTAAAAAATAACACCGGGCGCAACAACGGCGAGTGAGGAAATGTGCTGCCATTGCAAAGTAACATTTATTTGGGGATGTTTTGTATAACAATCTTAAATTACTTTGATGTTTATTATGAAGGCTATTTCCTTGGCATTATTGTTGTCAATTTGTGGCGAAAATCCGATTGTTTTAAAATTGTTCTCCTGCTCGGAAAAATGTTGAGTAGGCCAAATACGCAATAAACTACAGCAGGAGGGCTAAGATGACCTTAAAGACTGTTATTGTATTATAGTCAAATGTCAATGGCTTTTGAATGTTTAGTTTATTACCCCTGGGGTGTGAGGTGATACAGGGGTTACCAGATATTTTCAATTAAGTTAATTCGCTGTAAGCTAATTCATGGAATTCTTGTCATTGAGAACAAAAGAAACTCAATTTAATAACAAGCTTATTAATTATGTATATCGTATAAGTTTTGGCAAAATAAAGGAACGCCCTGTGGATTTAATTTTCAAATAGACGTGACATGCATATATCTAATGCCATAAGGAATATAATCTACACATCAAGTTGCGTTTTGAATTTAAATCACTATTTAGTAATTACATATTTTAAATGCTTATTTGTTGCTGCGAAGGCCATCGAATTTGCATGTGTTCGTACCCAGCGAAAACGTTCCATGCCAGATGTTGCTGCTAAATTAACATTGGCTTGTCACAGGATGTAAGTACTCGCAATTTGACAACCATTCAGCACATTTTTTTCAGTTTTAAGCTTTGTATATAGTGAACATTTTGGTTCCAAAAGCAACTTGAATGTTAATACCACAAAAGTATTGCATTCCACATAATTTTCCATTGAAAGAGATCATCTAAACAAACTTGTACATTACTTCAAATGACAAATTTTTCAAAATTAATATCATTATTGTTACTTTGAAGTTGTAGATAATTATTATTTTTTTCTTTTTTTGCAGCAGTTTGCAAGCATTTCTGCTGAAAACAAAAAAATCGTCAGATACCATATTTTTGTATTGTAAATCAGACTGATTTTAGTAAGATGAATGAAATCTGAACCAAAAAGATTACTGCAAATGGAGGCAAGTGAGGTCAGGACATATGATATCAATGATGAATCAATCTGACATTAATTTTGAGAATCGATTTTCACGCAATATTTGGAAAATAACAATTACTAAATTTAACTTAATGAATAGAATAGAATAGAAATACATAGAAAAATATACTTACATATATCTATACATGTATACATAAACAACTTATACACATTGAAATGCTGTTAAAAATCGGTATTGAAAAATAGTATTGAAGAAGAAGCTTAGAAGACCGAAACGTTAGGGATTATTTCCTACGTGTGGTGCACAATAGGTAAGAACGTCTATTCTAGTCGCTAATTTAGGTAAGTTTTTAAATACAAGTCAAAGGAGCATCATCGAATAATTATCGGATAGCAACCAAATTTCGACTAAATTTTTTTTTGTTCAACATAAAGCAAATTCAAAATATTGTTCGAATTTTCCAAAATTTTCCATACGGACGATTTTCGAAAAAACCATTATATGCGTTTTAACAAAAAAAAAAAAAAAAAAAAACTACAAAAATATTCTGTCTTGGAAAGTTGTTAACGCGTTCGATCTGCGTTTGATCATCTTCAGATATTATGATTTTTCATATATATTTTATAGTGCAACGCTAATATAGATGTGTGGATGTTAGATTGGTCAACAAGAAAATTAAAAATTGCTTCTGTTTTCTGAGAAGGAATATACTTATGGCACTCCCAAATCTTTCTGGTGTATTTTTTTTGTGTGAAAGTTTTGTGGTTTTTAAAAATGTGAATTAAATAAAACTGTTATTGTTACTATAGAAGTAAATGAGTTATATCGGATTCTTTCTTATGTTAAAAATATGATATTATGCCCCAAAGCCTAAAAATTCGACACTTAATTGATATTTGGAAAAGCAAAAAGAAGTTATTAACCCAAAAGTGTTACGAGATTACTGGGTGTCTCAACAAGAACGCAAGATTTAAATGAATGACGCAATAATTGAATTGTTTCCCTGGCTGTATGATATGGGGCACCGTCTTGTTGAAAACACATGCCCTCCACATTCATTTCTTCAATTCTAGACACAAAAAAACTAGTTATCATTTCACGATACCGAACACCAATGACTGTTTGCACTCGACATGCCTCATTTTCATAAAAAAAGGTCCAATGATTCCTCCAGCCCAAAATCCACACCACACAGTGACACGTTGAGGATGCACTTGCTTTTCGTGAATCACTCGAGTATTTTCCTTACCCCAAATGCGACAATTCTGCCTATTGGCGAAGCCATCAAGATGGAAATGCATCAGCATTTTTATGTTGTCTCGCCAATACTTAATTAACGAACTCCCTTCGCTGTCCATGGTCAGCTGGCTTCAGTTCCTGAGTCAATTGAACTTTGTATGCATAAAGATGCAAATCTTTCGCCAAAATTCGCCGTATAGTGGATTTGGAGACACCAATTTGTTGAGCTCGGTGTCGAATTGAGGTGGATGGAATTTGACCGACATCATCACGTACAGCTGCGACATTTTCGGTCGACCGACCTGGTCGAAAACGAGTTGTTGTCTTTACATCACTAATAGACCCAGTTTTGGCAAATTTATCCATTAATCTCTTTACATTTGACTCTTTCGGAGCATTATTGTGACCCCAAATTGATCGTAATTTGCGAACTGTAGCCGCAAAACTTTTACCATTTTGGTAAAACAATTTCACAATGAGAATGCGTTGTTCATTTGTATAGCACTCCATTTTTACTAACCTCGTACCTTCTACTAGCAAAAAATAACAATTGTTCAAATGTCAAACAATGACACTTTGAATGGCGCTAAATTTAAATCTTGCGTTCTTGTTGGGATACCCTTTGTTAACAATTCCTTTAGGTAGTATCATAATATCCATTTTTCACATATAATTTTGAAACAGATGAGAGGGTGACACCAATTTAATTTATTGTATACTCTAGAACACGAACTAGGTGATGAGGAAAATGTATTTGGTAATAATTTAAATTCTTTAAAAAGAAAATTAATAATGGCGTAGCAGGAGCTGTATATTGACACCTTCATTATTGATGAGATCACTCTTTAATGATATTACCTGAGCACTCCTGTTTATCGTGGCTGCTTCTACTAGGCTTCTTTAGTTTTAGATTACTGCACATTTTGCCCATTTTACGTTACGTTCAACTGTGTACTTTCGTATCATGAACTGAGAGTTGTAAGATATTTGTAACAGTAACAAATCTACTATCACTTATTGTAGTCCTCTAAGCATTTCTGTGTCTCTGTATCAAGAATTTAGTTTTGCTAATATTTACGAATATAGCAATAGGCGCAGACGTCGGGATTTATACAGTGATCGACAAACATAATATGAAGTGCTTGTCATGTGACTACAACTAAACGAATATTTTTTTGTGTACTTGTAAAATCTCATATAATTCGCCCATATTTTGCTCCTAATGGTACAAGCGTGGCGATGATGAAGCCTACTGTTGATCATGGCTGTACAGTGGATACTACAATATTTCTATTTTTGGATGCTCGAACAAATCGCTACAATGAGTTATTTTAATTTTAATTGACGTTAAAAAATAGGATCGTATCCGTTTGGCTCATAATTTTGGCGAAAAATTTAGAAATGAAGAGTTTAATACCTTCAGGAAATTGTAATACGTAAGTGATGAAGCGTCGTTTTAAAGATCTACGCCGGAGAAAAGTAACAAAATTCAGCAAAAAAAATTATCATCGGAAAGAAATTTGTGGCAAATTTTAACATTTTACATATCTGGAATAAACATACAGCGTCCAAAAATAAAAAGAAAAAAATGAACAGGCATAAAATTAAATGGGCGCCAAAACGTTAATCGAGCCGAGTCGACTTATCTAATTTTTCCGTCAAAAATTTCATTTTTTAATATTTTTGAATTAATCTTTACCTACTTGATCAAAAATACCGAATGGCAACTGATGCATTTTAAATCGCAAATAAAACATTTGAATTTAAATTCATATTTTTTAGAGTTAGGAATTGTGTAATTTTTTTCAGTGTACCAATCGGACTTTTGTTAGCTCAATAAGCTTCAGGTTACGAATTATTTTGCCGTCGAATTTTAGAATGATATCGATAAAAATATTGAAGACTAGCTGACCCGGCAAACGTTGTTTTGCCTTCAAAATGTTAATGTGGCAAAAAAAATTAATTGCAAAAATCTCATCTCCAACGCCATCTATAACTTCAAATGAAACCTTTTAAACCTTCCGGAATACTCTACCAATAATTTAAGACCAAAATGAGCCAAATCGGACCAACCGTTCTCGAGCTTTAGCGAGACTAACGCACAGCAATTGATTTTTATATATATGGATGTTTAGTCAAAATGTTCTTGAATCTTAGGAATTCAAAAAAGTGCATATTTTAAAGCAAAAAAATCCAGAAAAATGGCGAAAAAAGGGAATTATTTTTTTGTCGAATTTTGCAACAATATTGATAAAAAATTCAAGGTGTTGGCTAAAATTTTCTTAAGTCTTAGGGATTCCAAAATGTGCTTATTTTAGAGCAAAATTCCTGCACTAAATCCAGAAAATGACTAAGAAGCCAATGATAGAGCTTTCTAAATGCTGGCATCATTTTACTAATTGCTTCTGTTAGGTTTCACATCTTCTATAAAATTTGATGTTATATAAGTACATGGCTTTCTTTGCTAAAAAATATATAAAAATGTACACCATTTTGCTTTCGTAATTTGTAATTCCAATCAATACTGGGTCTAAGCTATATATCGCTTGAATTAGTACAGTTCATTAGATTAAAAAGAGAAGGAGAATATTAAGATTAGATCGAAGTGAATAAAAAATGTGTCCTTTGTGGACAATTATAGGTTAATGGATCATGTAAGACAACTAAAACATATAAGCCGGCAAAAATTATGTTTCAGGGAATTCTTTGAGATTACTATATTCTCTAGCTGCCTCACATTTATCCCCTAATGGCACAACTCTCCCCAAATTTATTGTCGACAAATTTATATCAAGCAACTTGATAATACGTGTGTTATATTGGCAAAATTGGAACGAATTTGAAATGCGTTATATCCTTTTTCCATATTTCCTTCTGCCGTAGGAAACCATCAACAGAAGCCAGCCAAGGGAGTAAGACCTTCTTATGCAAAGCTTCGTTTTTTTTATACTATTTAAATCCAAGCACTTAAAATTTGTTATGTAAGTTTTATTACAATCTTATGTCTTTTATCAAATATTGCAACTTATTTGAGATTATTAATTTGAAAGTATTGTGACTCTAGTAAAGGAGCCCAAATGTTGAGCACAAATGTAATGCGAAGTTTCTACTTTTTTTTATTGAGCAGTTGTTTTAATTAAATGAACCACTAAAACGTTTTTCGCCTCCACTTACCGACGGTCCAAAAGATGTCAAAAATGTTGGCACTTGTATGTCGGCCGCATACAAGTCCTCTAGTGGTACTTCTCTCAGACAATCCACAATCTGCTCATGATGTTTGTCCATATCATCGGGTACTGAACAGTTCAACTCCTTGGCTAATTTTACAGCAAACATGACAGGATCTTCAACTAGAGCCCACGATGAATACGCTGACCCCGACATAAGAATAGCACGTTGGAAGAGGCCTCGCACCATGGTGGGTGTTGACATTAGGTAGTTAATACAAGCTGCTCCCGTGCCATGGCCCGCCAAAGTGACAGCATTTGGATCACCTCCAAATTTCTGTATATTCTGTTGGATCCAATGTAATGCCGCTATTTGATCCATAAGACCATAATTAGCTACGCGTGCATGGGCCTGAGGATTAGGATTGGCATTTAAAAAACCTGTAGAAAGAGAAAAATGAAAACGAAAAACACATAGTAATGTAAAAAATAATACATTAAGTGGCGAAAAAGAAAAAAAAAACCCAAGGGAGCTAACAATTATTCAAGTATACTTTAGTGGGGTTATAAATTACGGGCGATATGCGAGTAAGTAGTCAAGAGGATACAGGTTAGATTTGTGGAATCTCATCTGCTTAGTTTGCGCGTAAGAATTGCTTATTTAAAACACGCACATTGGCTGGAAAGCCATGTTCCCAGCCATGACTGGCACTTCCATGTAATAATTTATTATTCCAGGTGGCTGTTCCATGGACTCCACAGAGTTTACTATATCGCTGATACATGTGATTGTTATATTGCTATTTTCAGATGTTGTTTTGTGTTGTTTTTCAGCACTTACCTAGAATTCCTAAACGGTAATTAAGCGTTACCACCACAACTTCACCATAGCTGGCTAATACACTGCCGTCGTAGGGATTACCGCTGCTCCATTCAAACGATTCACCGTGTATGAACACAATTACAGGCAATTTTTTCTCACTCGCTCCTGCTGAAAGGACAAACAACAAATAACAATGAGAAAAAAAGTCAACAACAACAAAAGCAAAAATTCACATTAAAGTATTTCGAGTTGGAGAGAAGAAAAACGAAAACGCTAAAAAACGTGGAAAAGAACTTTGAGTGGTACTGAAGAAAAAAATTCGAAAATAAAAATTCATGACTGGATGTCAGTAAACGCTCTTTTAAGTGCCGTTAAATGTTTCCGTTTCCTGTGAAAAATTTCCTTCTTATTTAAGGTGCTGATGGCGTTTGTGTGTGTGTATGAGTGGTTTGAGCATTACTAAAAGGAAGTTATCCTAAGGTATTAAGAATGCTATTAAACAGGGAGGCAGACGAAGAAAGGTACTGTCAGTTCTTCTTTAATGGACCCTACTGTGGTCAGTTGTTACTTAAAGTTCGTCTAAATCTTTGCCATTTTAATATTTATTTGACGCTATTTTATACTAACATTTTTTATATATTTGGCGTTAGATTTCATTATTCGTATGTAAGTTCTTTTATTTCAAGCAAATATTGGAGTGAACTGCTGGAAACTTAGTTATCAACAAAATAATATTTGCCTTAGATTGATTGTTTAATCAATCAAGGCATGCTGTGTTGATTACAGCTCAAAAGTTTAATCACTTTGCGGAGAAGCCCGAATGTAGCGGGTGAATATACCTCATCAATCTTAGTTGAATGCCAACGGGGCCAAAAGTTAATTGCAATTGAACAAGTGGTCTTTCCAACGACAATTGTTTGCAAGTACGTGTTTTAGAGCAAATGAAACACCCTGCTCACAAAAAATATGGCTGTAGTGTCACTAAGAATTTATAAGAGAAAAGAAAAATTAGAAATATGGAAACAAACCTTCCAGATACAGTCTTATTAACGGCAATGCGTGCTTTCATTAATGTTCCTGACTAATCTGTTGCTTGAGCCAGCAAAATTTTAAATTCATGGCTAATTTGGAACTCAGTGAGAAGAATTACGATAAAGTTTTACGAAATGTACATACCAAAATTACATTACTGTCAAAAAATTGAAATTGTATCCATGATTGCCATACAAAATTAGTGCCGACTTAGTGTTTGTCGTAAGCTGCGTAGAGAGCAGCAGATAGGTTGAAGTCTTGTGCGAGAATATTCCATACTTCGGATGCAATGACGATCCAGTGGGAAACAAATTGCCTTTAAGGAAGGTTCTAGGAAAGGGATTATTTTTCTTGTTTTTTTTTCTTAATAATCTAATTAATGTTATATTTATATGCTAATTAACGACTGTAGTAGATGTGCACAGGAAAGAAGTAACCGGGCTTGTATACTTTTTAAGAAGAGATTCCGAAAAGTCGCTTTTTTCATTGGAAGAAGAGGGCGAGACGTTATTTTTGATGCGATCACTTATTTGAAATTAAGTATATTACTTAAGACACTGTAGGCAGCAAATAATAAACAAAAAAAAAAAAAAAAACACAATCGGTACAATAATTCAAAACTTATTCCCGCAAGAGCTGAACAGAGTCCTACGACAGAAAAAAATTTAAATTTTTTAACAACCTAAAAGCCAACTTCGATGTGTCTGACGAAAATTTCGGGTACAGCAAATGATTTTGGAGTAACCGACAAGTTTAGTAAATTTTTCTCAAAATATGGCTTTCGAAATCCTCGTTAAGTTGTGTGCGCCATTAAGTCAATCTAAGAATAGAGTGCGTGCAAGTTTACTGAATGTGAGAAACTCTCTCATATCTCTTTCATTGGATGCGATTGCAAATTGTTTGTGATAGGCAAATGATACGATTTTTATGTCACAGAAATTCATGTGGTCAATAGCGATCTGAATTTTCATCTGATTGGAGGTATAGTGCGTAAAAAGTTGAACAGAGTGAAAGACGTGCACAATATAAGGGAGAGAAACCGCAAAATCGGGGTACCATTTAAGCCATTAAATTCTAAAATTAATACATGAACCTTTAACTCCCTAATAAGTATGATTTTAGTATACAATAGTGGCATATTGCGTAGCAACCGCAAAAGTCATATTTGGTTATAAAAATCTATGCATATTGGAGATATTCAAACAATACAACTGGCAACAATTCATTTGTTATATGTATATACACTTGTTTATGCACATCGTAGTAGACATTTTTTATTTGCAATTGGAAACTCAAATAAGTTAATATTATTATACGTTTGTTAAAATCGGATGTGTTTTACTTATACGTGAGGATATTGATTTGAGCTTTGGAACTATACAATAATGCATAAATTAAAATGTGTTTTTCAACCAATCATATCGCTTAATGTAAAAAAACTTTATATAGAGAAAGTAAGACAGAGCTATGTTTAATTGAACCACCGGGTTGGGGTATAACTTTAATACTGAGTAAGTGGAAAGTTATAATGATAGCATTGAATGTAGAAAATTTCATCAAAAGATGAATAGTAAACATTATAGCATATAAGGATAGTGATAAAAATTTGGTTACGAATACTCATAGCATGCTGCAAATTTACAAATTGCTAGCTCTGGAGGGTAGTACAAGTATGAAAATCATGTCAATTATCGACAATCAGTGCCACCAGCTTATACAGGGTGGCCCAGAACGAACGAAGTGGTGTGAATTCCTTATAACTTTTTTATTATAATTTTTTTTTTTCTTTTCTTTTTAGTATTTTGTAGAGAAGACTTGGAGAATTTATAATGGAGCAATACACAACTGAACAACGTGCCCAAATCGTTGAAATTTACTTTGTAAATCAACGGTCCATTGTGTTGACTCAGCGTCAATTTAATGTGCGGGTTGCACCCTCTCAGTCAACAATAAACTGTCTTGTTGCAAATTTTCGAGAACAAGGAGCAGTAAGGAACCTTCCTGGTGCTGGCAGACGACGAACGGTGCACACGGATGACAATATTCAAGTGGTACAGGAGAGTATTCAGGAGGATCCACAAACATCAACCAGGAGACGTTCGACACAACTTGGCATCTCAAGAGGGTCGCTGCAGCGAATTTTGCATAGCATAAGAATGTTTCCATACAAAATTCAAATTGTCCAAGAATTGAAACCGACAGATTACCAGCAACGACTTGACTATGCAATTTATTTCCAGCAAAAAGCACAAAAGAATCCTAATTTTATTCATAACTTAGTTATGAGTGACGAAGCCCATTTCCAATTAAATGGGTTCGTTAACAAGCAAAACTGTAGGATATGGGCTACGGAAAACCCGAGAGTACTTCATCAACGACAATTACACCCAGTTAAGTGTACTGTTTGGTGCGGTGTTTCTTCAGAAAGGATCATTGGGCCATATTTTTTTTTAAATGAACGAGGTGTTGCCATTTTCATCAATGCTGATCGATATCGGGCCATGTTGGAAAATTTTGTAAGGCCAGCCGTGGAAAACCATCCGCAAATATGGTTCCAACAGGATGGAGCCACAGCGCACACTAGAGGGCCACAATGGCTCTTTTACGCGACATATTTGGTGAAAGAATAATTTCGCGTACAAGCAATTTTAATTGGCCTCCGCGTTCCCCGGATTTAACCGCTCCAGACTTTTTCCTTTGGGGTTATTTAAAAGGGAAAGTTTATGTTAATAAGCCCAGGACTATTGACGAATTAAAATCTAATATTCGAGACGAAATTAATAACATAACGCCGGAAATTTTGCGAAAGGTCATGGAAAATGTGTTGGAAAGAGCACATTTGTGCGAAGCAGAAAATGGCCACCACTTGCGGGATATCATTTTTAATAACTAATCTAAAAATATTCCCCATAAATTTACTGTATTTAAAAAAAAAAATTAAAAAAATATGTCTTAAATAAAAAGTTATAAGCAATTCACACCACTTCGGTCATTTTGGGTCATCCTGTATTATGAAATAAACATATAAAATAAAATTAGAAATTTTAAAAACTGTAATTTTTATTTTCAAAAATTGCCCAATAAATCTTCTGGCGATCACGTTTAGTGATGATGAAATTGAAGTTGCGTTTTTTGTTTGATATTCTATATTGGATACCAAAAAAAAAAAAAAAAAAAAAAAAAACGCATCGGTGCTTAGCAAAATTAACTTGGCAGCATTGCTATTTATAAAATGTTTATTAAATTTGGTTTATTCTTATTCGTAATCATTTTATCATCCATTTATAAAACAAATGTAACTTATTGTTCGCGCAATTGATAAATTCAAATTGAGATTGAATTGGAACGCATTGTGTTTGTGCAGATTTATAACTTTGAAAATGTAAGTATCGTTATTATTATTATCGTTATTATTATATTCGTCATTATTCTCGGAATCCGAATTCTAATGTTCTTCTTAATAGCTAGAAGTGGGCGATGACGCCCATGAAGTGGAAGATTTAAGGGCAATTGTTGAGACCATAGTGGCCATATCCTCTTGATCGTCGAACTTGTTCGAGACTGATGTTTACAAAAAAATTAACAACTTGTATTTACAATATTTGAAGTTCTCCTACTTCCTTAAATTCTTTGTTTACTTTTGCGTAGGAGAACTTGGTCGCATTGCTATTTTCCATATTTTTCTACTACTTTTTTATACAACTTATCCCCGTTTAGCTTTGCGTGTAAAATTATCTCCCTTATAGTATACCGGATAGCATTTGTATGGCGAAACGAGTATAAGATACAAAAAAAAAAAAAAAAAAAAAACAAATAAAATAAAGAATAATTTGTCTTATTTAGTTTAATTTTTTCGCTTTGTAAGCTTTAAAGTGTAAATTCCCCAAAATATAATTCAAAAGACGACAAGGCGTTCAAACTATCATAAAAATATATATTGAAAAGGAAATATTAAAATTTTTACTTCATCTTTTGTGTTTCTAATTCAAAGTACAGAAAGTGAGCATGACTGCTATGAATATAAAATTAAGTATCCTTGTTTATGATTTGCCAACAGCACGTGTTTTATCGCTATTTCCAAAGTGTAGAGAATGTTTTTCAAAAGTCGTCACAAACAATTGAGTGCAAAAATTTTTATCTCATAAACTTTTATAAAAATGCAACACGTGAAATTTCATAAGTAAATCTATAAAGAAAACTATAACATGCGGCCATTACACTCTCCATAAAAAATATATGACATTTAATTCTGATCATTAATTCTTTGTAGGCATCCTAGAAAGTTACCATTAACTGTCTGCTTTGTGGTTATTTCTAAGCAAATAACTCCTTGAATTGATCCCTAATTTGTTTACATCCCTAATCTGTTTCTATTTTTAGAGTGTTCTTGAAGATGAACGCTCCATCCATCCTCCATCATAAAGGTCTTACGTTGGTAGACTTTGCCATTCTTTATAAGGCAAATTCATGGTATCCTTGCGTACACGCGAACATTGAGCAACAGTAATACTATTTGTTTACGCTTCACATTCCGCCCATCCGGGGGTGCTGATTTGGATTTCATTTTCCTTTGTCGGTTGCGTCTGAATTCTTGAATTAATTATTGCTGGTACGTGACGTATGATTTATTTTAATTAATTACATTTAAATGTTTTATCAAATGCTTTCGTATCTTCAAATATCTGGTGCTAGCGTGTAGGCTAACCTTAATATTTTTATAGTCGACAGAATTGTGTTATCAGCGGCAGGTGAGTGGGTGCGAGCATTTTATTGAAATAAATGATGCAGTTTCTCCCGCTGGATGTAGCGATAAGAGCCGAAGGTCTATTTAAGGTAATAAAATGCGAAATTAAATAAAATGTGAGTATACAAATGCATGATGGAATCAATTATAAGGGCAGCTACTGAAACAAACAATTTGAAGAAACGGAGTTGAGAATTAGCAAAGACTCAAGAAAATGGGAGAATGAAAAAGTTCAAATGGGTTTTCACAATCTAATGTTCGTAAATCATTTGAAAATACAGGACATTTTGAGAATTATGAAAGTTCAAAATATTCGGATCATTTGAAATAATTCAAATTTTGAAAATAGTTTCAATATTTTGAATGTTCTTAATATTTTATATATTTTGAACATTTTGAATATTTCGAATATTCTGAATATTTGGAATATTTGGAATATTTTGAACATTATGAATATTTTGAATACTTTGAATATTTTGAACATTTTTAGACATATTGAATATTTTGAATATTTTAAATATTTTGAACATTTTGCATATTTTGAATATTTTGAATACTTTGAGTATTTTGAAAATTTTGAATATTTTGAAAGAAAAACGTCAACAACAACAAAGGCAAAAATTCACATTTAAGTATTTCGAGTTGGAGAGAAGAAAAACGAAAATACTGAAAAACGTGGAAAAGAACTTTGAGTGGTACTGAAGAAAAAAATTCGAAAATAAAAATTCATGACTGGATGAGAATTATGAAAGTTCAAAATATTCAGAATATTTGAAATAATTCAAATTTTGAAAATAGTTTCAATATTTTGAATACTCTGAATATTTTATATATTTTGAATATTTTGAACATTTTGAATATTTTGAATATTTTGAATATTTGGAATATTTTGAACTATATGAATATTTTGAATACTTTGAATATTTAAAAAATTTTGAACATTTTGAATATTTTGAATATTTTGAATATTTTGAATACTTTGAATGTATTGAATATTTTAAATATTTTAAATTAAATTTTTAACATTTTGAATATATTGAATATTTTTAGACATTTTGAATATTTTGAATATTTTAAATATTTTGAACATTTTGCATATTTTGAATATTTTGAATACTTTGAGTATTTTGAAAATTTTGAATATTTTGAATATTTTTGGACATTTTGAATATATTAAATATTTTGAATATTTTAAATATTTTTAACATTTTGAACATTTTGAATATTTTAAATATTTTGGATATTTTGAATACTTTGAATATTTTGAATATTTTAAAAATTTTGAACATTATGAATATTTTGAACATTTTAAATATTTTGAATATTTTTAGGCATTTTGAATATTTTGAATATTTTAAATATTTTAAACATTTTGCATATTTTGAATATTTTAAACATTTTGAACATTTTGATTAGTTCGCACAATTGTTTTTTTATTAAATTCTATCTTTAAATTCCGAATCAATTATGTCCTTTAAATATCTTAGGATTAAGTCATAATAACTTGCGGTGAGTCAAATATCTGTTTCATTGTCTTATTTTTTTTTTTTTTTTTGTTACGTGAGAGGCAAACGAAGCCTAAACCAAACAAATATTGATAGAAGCGTCACATACACGGCTACACGCCTACCTGCATTCGCCTTGTTCTGTGACATTTATACACATAAACATTCACAGACGTGGTTTAATTTTGCATTACACAGTCATTCTTGCATACTTTATTTGCCGATGCTTTTCACATGTGTGTTCTTGTTTGGCATAGTCGTTATGGTGAACGACAAACATCTGTGACATTCCAACGTCCAGGAGACCCACACGAAGATGTATTGGAACGTGCATGTGTGTGGTATGCATAGTAAATATTAATTTTTGTGTGTAAGATAATCTGTGCACAAGACACAAACGTACAAATATATGTAAATCCATTCTAAGCCTAAGCAGATTATTTCAATACTTGATTTTTTTTGTCGCTGTTGAAAGCTTTAAGACAAAATTCGTTTCGGTAAAATATTACAATTCAACACGAGTGTTTTGTAGCAAATCGCTTCATCAATTCTGATTGCAATCCAAGGAAATTTGGAGATGTTGTCATGTAGCTTTTACGAAAGTCTTTAAAGATTATGAATGCAATTGTGTGGCAGATACATTAAAATATTTGCTATGCTTGGATTTATAAAAAATTTAAATTAATTTTTCACAGAAATATAAGATTTTCATTGAAAACGGAATTTGAAAAATATTTTTATGTAAGTCAGTTGTATTTGCTTTTGAATTGATTTTGAATTAATGCATTTTGAGGTAACGTTGCAAATTTAAAATGAAAATTTCTTTGTATTTCAGTAGTCACTTTTGCATAGAACGTGTTTGAATCCGTTTTTAATTCATAATATTTTTTGTCAGCAAATATATAAAGGATTTATTTGAAGGTTAGTGTAAAGTTGACTCATGCTATCACACTTACAGTTTACAATATACGTTCAATTGGACTTCAATTAGGTGCATTTTTTGTGCATTTCTTAAATTGTTACGAGATTTTAGGTACCCATTGAGTTTGCCCATTATATCTGGAAAACCAGCGGTTTGATTTATGTACGTCTCTCCAAATTTATTCATATCTGATACATCTACAAATTTTCATTTGCCGCTTGTCAGACAGCTTACGTATTGAGGATTTGAAAGTACAAATTGGAAATTTGAAATTTCAGAACTGTTGGTTAGTATGTTTAATAACTTTATAGAAGCTATAAAGTGCGAAAATTTTACATTGGCCAAAAAAACTTAGAACATTCCATACACCTATTTTGGGATGCCAAATGTCGATTTTTTCTGTTAGAACAATTGGTAAGACTGTCAAGCACAGAGCAGTCTACAAATGATTTCGAGAGGGTTACCAAGACATTTCCATAAGCGGGAAATGAGGTAAATACACTGTGTTCTTGTTTGTTTTAAGTGAGTTGAGCAATCTCATGAAACAGTCATGGAGCCTCACTATAACCGAATATTGCAGTAGAAAACTCCTGGTGGTTTATAATTTATAGGAATAAAATTGACGCGATTTTTTGGTTCCAAGATGAAAACTCCTTATGCCGATGGAAAAGAAATTCGATGACCAATAGCATGGAGTCAAGAATGCATACCTTAACAAATTTTTGTTGATCTGCACTACGATGAAAAGCAATTTGATACCATGTCCTAAAAAAATAGTGTTTACTTTCGAAGAAAATTAGCAGTCTGTTACTCAGTATGGTAAGACTGTCTCATAATTGAACTAATCTTTCAATATATCATAGATAGACGCAAGTTCGATTCGTTCAAAGTAAAGGATGGGTGTCATCACCATAGATTGCAAAACCCTGTATCCAGGGTGATGTATCGACTGATTGTCAGTAAAATTCGGGATCCAAAAACATCATTACTTACGTATTAATCGGTTTATTTTATTTTCACGGTGGTGGTATTTGTTTTTGCTATAATTTTTTAATTACACTCACAACGAGGGTAGTTCCTTACAAAGATACATAAAATATAATGATATTGTTTAAAAATATTAGAATAATTCTAAAAAATTAAATTGTGCTAAAATGTCGTTTAGATCTGTAATGATTATAAATCTTTTTTTACTCGACAATATTTTTTTTTACCAATTGTATAGACTTTGATTGCTATCGCACTGAAAATTTGTATTGTTTTTAGTATATTTGAACAATCGAACTCATAGTAGGGCCAGTTGCTGGAAAATTAATTACTCAAATTATTCAAAGTTGGGTTCAGTCTACGCAGGAGTAGTATTTTTGCCTACCGAACGGATTTCTACATAAGAAAGCGCGTTCGAAATGAGCCCTTATTTTATATTATATATTCACCTATATCCGTTTTCCAATGAAAGTGGACATTTTTTAGTTATTTTTTCGGTAGCAACGGCCGTTATTACGGCCGTCCATTAGAGAATTGTGAATATTGGGATGTATTATTTAAATACTTTTACAATACCGACGTATATTGATTAGTTTTTTGTATAATATTTATATATTTTTGTAAAGAAGGATTCATTCGTTGCACAGGCGAGTTTTTTTAATATTCTTCTATTTTTAACTTAAGGATAAGAAACAGAAATACGGACAAACAGAAGTGCTTATGGGACCGCAGATGATTTTTCCCTAACATTCCCTGTCATAAATGGAACGGTAAAACGAGTATAGCTCTAGTGTTTGGTGAAAAATCGAACATCATCTATTCCTTCGAGGGCTTTTGTAAAATGATTCGAATGGTTTTTAAAAAAGAACTATTATGTTTTCTGAAATGTATGGGCAGCATAGTTAAGATTTGGAAAACACCTAAAAACTAATTAATGCTGATTAACTTGCTGCTATTGGTACCTTTAAAATATTGTGTGATAAATTCATATCAACCAATCAATGTTGTATAACGAATGAGAAACAAAAAAGTTCACACAGAAGAGGGAACTTTCAGTAAAATAAATGCGAATATATAAACGGTATGTTCGCTGGGATTTCTTAGTTCCATTCAGTATCGCAAAGTGCCATCTGAAACATCTATCGATTCGATTTCATTTGTTTAACTAGAATGTATCGTATTCGAGCAATGAAAAAAAAGACTATGGCGATCTACTCAGCTGAGTATGGCTGCCACAGTCCTTTCTTCATTACCGTTGTAGCGGTTTAAAAAAATTGAAAATGAAATCAAATTCAAATGAAGTTAAAAAAAATTCATAAAATCATTTGATAAGGCTTCTGATTTACTCTTCCATTGAAATCTGGGCTTAAAGTCTAAGTTGTTTAGTGTTCACATATGAATTAAAAAATTTAAATTTACTGTAGCATTAAAGTTTTAAGGAAATAATTTAAAAACATATTAACATACTAATATACAAACAGCCTGAATACTTTTTACTTGCAATGATAGTTCTTCTTATTTATGTTCCCATCTAAATTACAATTTACATTGAACCATTTAAACCCTTTAAAATGCTTGTATTTTTATACATTTATTTATTCTTCTTTAGTCCCTCCTGAAAATGTATTCATTTTGGTGGTCAACCTAATATAGTTTGAACATTTTACGATTTCATTTTCCATTCAAAGTAACCGTCGACGATTTTTTTCCTCACACCACAGATTTATCGATGCTTTGTAATGTTAAATATTTTATTAAGTTATGCAAATTGTAATTTTATTCAACAAATTGGAGCAATGGGTGTACTCATAATATATATATATATATATATATTATGAGTACACCAGACATTTATTTGTCTATGATGT
>JAHXMU010000135.1:1430021-1517951 GCA_019455685.1 Philornis downsi | reverse complement strand
TATATATATATATACTGATCCATTCAGACATTTATTTGGCTATGATGTGGATATATGAGTTAATGCGATTGTATGAGTGCAATAAAATGCTGCACAGTGTTCTATAAACAAAATGTTTCCGAAAGGCGCAGCTTTTGGAAATTTGGTAAAATAACTTTAGCTCTGAGTTGATAATAGATAAAGCCAATATATTTTCGTTTGAGGTAATTACAATTAATTTTTGGTCCAGATAATAAGAATTTTCTCAAAATGTTTTTTAATTTCTGTTGCAGAGAAGCTTGATAATCATTGTATGGTTGGTAGCATGCAAGTAGCGAAATAAGAATTGAACAAAAATAGACGGATATGATGGTAATCTTGAAGTGCAAACAAATCGGTGAGTATAGTAAAAGATTCACAAATTTATGTCTGCAATAATCTGTGCAAAGAAGGGCCATTTATTGGATATGAAGGAATTTGTTTTTTGACGATGACAACAAACTTTGAAGTGATAATGATTTAATGCATCTATCTGGAATACTCAACTCTATGGAGGACATCTCGACAAAAGCATGCATGATAAAGATTGATAAAACTGAAAATATGGGGCATTCAGAAAAGAGTCACTTGGATTCGTATTTAGTTAGCAGGTTTATATACAGCGTCTCGCCGTTTCATCTCTTATATATGTTGTAGCCATAACCAACTTGAAAGTGGAGTATTTTTATTACAATAATTTGTGCATGTATGTGAATACATCCTAGGGATACTTTGGAAAACCCTAAAAATGATTAACTTTTTTGGACAATGTAGCTGTTCTGGGAACTAAAAGGTGTAGGTGGCATTAGATTTCATCTCATGAGTTTCAATTAAGCAAATATATCTATACTGCAGTTAAAAGTAAAGAAAAGAGATAGATCATATTTTAATGGACTGAGGCCATATATGTAACTAAACGCAAGGAAAGCTAAACATCGCGAAGGTGCAATATCCTGAGATGGACAAAGCATATTTAAATAAATCTCTATAATAATTACGACACAACATTTCTAATCTTTATATTGCTAATACAAAGTGGCAGCATTTTGACATCGAACTCTAAAGCTGTTATCACGCTCTGAGAACACTTGGAACGATGAAAAATAATACTGATATCTAGCAAAGCTGAAAACGAAACCATAAATATACGAGTATAGGGCTAAACTGAAAGAAAGGTTATAAAAAAATTAATGTGAAGTTGAAAAATTTACTAAAAAGTCATATGTAAACATTATGGGACGGAAATCCTCATCTATACAATTGGAAGGACAAAGAGATAGCACAAAAGAAGCTAATTAATTGCGACATTATTGATAACCGATGACCAGATTAAGAATCACCAACATTATCATATATGAATAAAAAATCTATTACCGCGCAAATTTTCTGTAGGAAAAAACGTTGAAAACTTCGAACGGTGAGCTGATAATGGTCACGCATTGGCTCTCAAATAGAGTTTGGCTAAACGAAACATGCATTAAATGAAAAAAAAAAATAAAAAAAAAAATTAAACTAAATGAAACATTGTCTTATAACTAAATGAAAGAAATCTTCACCAATTTTTTTGGCATTTGTCTCTTATCCAATGCATATATGGATGGCGTATTATTTGAAAAACTATAATGTGCTGGATTCAGAGCTTTTAACCCGGCAGCTGACTGGATGTTTATATTGCAACAAATCTTGAACATCTTGGAAATGTCCTGGGTAGTAGTAGTACAAATTCTGCGTTTGACATACTTATTTCCATATATACAATTTTTTAATTATCGTATCGTGGTTTCCAATTTACATTATAGATTATTGTGAGACCAAATACCATTTTAACCTATATAGAATCATCGGCCTAATACATCTGATATCTTGTGACTATTACCTTTTTTTTACCAGTTTTCTGGTTTCTACAAAAAAAAAAAAAAAAAAAAAAAAAAAAAATGCTACAGTAGTATACAAATTGCAAAATTTCGAAAAATAATGATTTTAGATTTTAGTCTTGACATTTTTTTTTAATACATGAATATTTTATATATTTTTAATTTCATTTATGAAAAGTGGGAATGTAATGATAAATATCTAACCAAATATTATTAATCATAATTTGTTTTCCTCAAAACCATGAACTATTTTAATATCACTTAAGAAAAATCGGAATATGCAGGTTACTTTGGAAAAGTCAAGCTTTCAAGCGGTTATAGGCAGAGTAGAAATAAATATTTTTTTGAAAATTATGGTAAAACAAAGTAAGATAAACACAAAAACTCATCGAAACAAGTTATTTTTAAATGTCGAAGCTTTGATGAAGCGTTCTAAATAATTTCCGTCTTGGATATTTATCAGAGACTTTCCCAAATTTTCGTTACCAAGTTAACGGTCGCGTCCAATTCCTGACACCCCTAATAAAAACTGTAGCAACCATTTCCCGACTGATCATAAAACGGCATTAAATATCAAGTAATGCTTCTTTCACTTGAATTTTTCGTGTAAATCCTAAAGCCATTGATCCATTCGCCACAGGGGAACACCTTCTCCAAAATTGTTATAAGTTTATCCACAATATTAACTAATATTCTATACGGCACCTGCTTCTGCCCTCTCTCACACCCAACTCTAATTGCGAGTTAACACAAATCTAATTTTAAATAATGTTTTCCGTATAAAACTCCAAATGTATAACACGGTGCACTCATACTTTATGTTTTCAATTTATTTCGCATAATTGCTTTAGTATTGGTTTTGTATCATAACTGTGTGTATTTATTCATTTATATACAATTTACATAGTGTGTGTGTGGGTGTGTGTGTGTGTGTGTGTGTATATGTATATACTCGTATATTGATTCCATTTTTGTTCGCTTTCGATCTCAGTTTCTGTTGTTGATGTCGAAGTTTGCATTATTCCCGTTTTTATTATTATTTCGAACGAAAGCAGCATAAATGTTGTTATAGCCTATTTATTTAATACGGTTACCATGCGAAAATCTCTTCATGTGCAAAACCGATGATGACCCCATTTGAATTTTCATAATTAAACGTAATTTGCTTTCACTTTGCTTTAAGTGCTGAAATTTTCTGTTTGATAGTGGAAATGGGTCAAACATGTTATCACACTCTCCTCGACCGGGATTATATTGAAATTGAATTGTGTAGCATGAAGAGGAGATTTCAATTAAAAGTAAAATATTAATATCAGCAAGTATGTTTCGAAGATTTACTGGTGGCCACTGGTAAAATTGGAACAAGTTTCCAATGAATGCATTTTGTGCCAGTTCTCCGGATTAGAATTATTTTCATTCTTAAAGCATTTGTTTGTTAAAATTAGTGTTGTTTATGCCAGGTATTTAAGAGAATTAAATTGTATTTGAATTTACGTTTAGGATTTGTGATTGTTAGTGGCAGGATTTTCCTTCCAGCAAACCAGATGCGCTAATGATGATGGTATTTGGTATCGCTTCTAACTTCCCACAATGAAGTACATCCCTCTGGCAAAAACAAATCACAAAAGTGGAATAAAATATTGTGTAAGTATCAAAAATATCTACAACAATGAGTTGATGGTAGTGTGCATTGTACTCTTTCATCAACTTATCTAATCTCAGACTCGATCTCACAATTTGATTTTTTCATTTAATACTCATTATATGGTAATAAATCATGGCTTAATGTCCAGTGACATTTGATGAGGTTTCCATTTGATTTATCGTCAATGTATACGAACAAGTATAGTGTCCTGACAAATTATTATAAGGAACAAAGTACAATTTTGGATTGTCAATGGAAAA
Source organism: Philornis downsi (assembly GCA_019455685.1). Lineage (NCBI taxonomy): Eukaryota > Metazoa > Arthropoda > Insecta > Diptera > Muscidae > Philornis > Philornis downsi. The sequence continues at coordinate 1,514,154 of JAHXMU010000135.1, read as the reverse complement.
ATCATCAAGAAAAATCATTGACTACCATCCGATCACGATGTTGTCAACTTCTAAGATATTAAATATACAATGCCAAAGAACGAGGGAAAGGCATCCACAATGCCTCTTCCTCACACAATGATTGAACATCGAGTACAGAAATTGTTGTCAAATGAATTGGCTGACATACATCTTCACCCTTTGATACAGAAGAGTGTGAAGTACTAGAAGGGATGTGATACATCGGCAGGCTCTTATTAAAGATGCTCTGAATTGATTTTGTGGCAAAATTATAACCCATAAATTATAGCCCCCCTGTTTAGAAGTTAGATAGGAAACATCGATTTCTATTAAATCGGAATCTTATGGGTCATAGTCATAAAGTCTATGTACGACCATTCCACCGATCCGTGAAATTAACTCTTTAGCGAATTATTCTTGTGGCAAACTGATTTCACGCGCCGTGTGACGAGCAGCGTCGTTTATTTGAAACCTTCTATAATGAAATGTCAAGCACTGCTAAACAATTATACCGTAAAATTTGATAGCTTGATGTGTCATACATTCCTTAATAGAAAAAGTACCTTCAAATGAACGATCATTTATTCCATTTACTATAAGAAAGCTGTTGCCCATGTGTTGGTGAGTTTGTTTTTTTCATACCGGCTAAATTTTGTCAATTGTGATAGTGTTCATATAGTGGATGTGTCAGAAAAGCCCTGGGAATTTTATGGGAATTTTAAGTATTTTTCGATTACCACATGAAATGTCAGCACATCTTTTTGCAAACCTTACAAGGAGCTTGAAATTTTGTCACTTTTGGTTGTTGAAATTGCTAACGTTTCGACAGCCTACATCTGTACAAATATGTTTGGATCACTCAACTGTAAATACAATATTGCCGAATATTGCTCTTAAATAATGAGTAATTTAGTCTCTCCGACTTCCTCGAAGTCATCCACTAATTACGTGGAGGAGTTTTTCCATGAAGAATCCGGACATTCTAGCTTCTTAGCTCGTTGTTCTCAAAACATTTTGCGCCTTCTGTACAAAAGGTAGTCACCAAAAACTTTGTTATTTCACATAATACTTCATATGATAAATGTACATACTAATGAAATCAGAACTTTCCACCACTCAATTGGACTCGACTGATATTCGGTCTTTAAATTTGTATCTATGTTACAAAACACACTTTAGGTCCTCGAACATACTGGCATGGAATTTGAATGTTCTATTTCTGTGTCTGCTAAAAAATAGACTTTATCGTAAAGATATCCAAAAGATGATTTGTACAAACTCTATTAGATCACGTTAGCCAAATGCAGGCTAATTTAAACTGAATGTATCGTCCCAGTGTTGTGCAATGACAAGAATAACTCATGTCTTTAACTACCGCTTGGAAAATACGAAACAGATTAATCCAATATTAAAATGGTTATAATTTAAAGGTAGACATCTGAAATGTTGGGATTATTGTAACTGAGGCCTCTTGGATCAAAAGATACTGCATACAGTTGACATCTACCATTGTCTCCATATAGGAAATGCATGAAATTAGGAGTGTTTGGTAAAAGACTTTCACAGAGTACGGATTACAGGGTAATAATGAAACATTTCAGACAACAAAATGTGTTTTTGAAAAACTTCTTATTTAAATTCTTTCGAATAATAGATAATAAGCATACGAGGTGTATCAAAAAATAAAGCGAGTTTTAAAATTTCGGGGGCTGCGTACATTTCACATTCGATTATTATTTTTTTATGTTGGTACATTCGTCTCGAAGATATGTTGACGGTTTTAGCCATATAGTATGTTTAGTTTGTTTGTGAGAGGCCTAAATGAAACAAGTGTTTTGCGTGTTCGGCGATTTTCTGCTACCGAAAAAAATAAATCAAAGAAGTTGCGTCAAATTTTGAGTAAAAAATTGAATTAAGTGCTAAAAACACTTGAAATATTGACAGTGACATACAGTGAGAGTACTCTGAGTCAAAAAAATGTACCACTTGTACCACTTAAGGTCGAGAAGATGTGAATGTTATGGAGAATCGTCGAATCACAATAAGAGAAGTTGCTGAGGATGTGAACATATCGGTTGGCTCATGCCATGCAATCTTTTCGGAAATTTTAAGCATGAAGAGTGTGGCAGCGAAGTTCGTTCCCAAATTGCTGAATTTTGACCAAAAATAACGTCGCATGAGCATCGCTCCGCAATTGTTGAATGACGTCAACGATGATCCAGATTTGCTTAAAAGGGTCATAACTGGTGACGATTCATGGGTATATAATTATGACATTGAAATCAAACCCCAATCGTTCCAATGGAAGGGTCCAGGAGAGCCAAGACCAAAAAAGCACGCCAAGTTCGATCAAATGTCAAGGTTTTGCTAACTGTTTTCTTCGATTACCATGGCGTAGTGCATCAGGAGTTCTTACTACAAGGTCGTACGGTAAATAAGGAGTATTAGCTTGAACTTATGTGCCGTTCGCGTAAAGCAATACGAAAAAACACCCGAAATTGTAGAAAAAAATTCATGACTTTTGCATCATAATGTAGGAGAGATGTGTGTGAGAGATGATTTGGCCAAAAACAACGTCGTTATCGTGCGTCAGCCACCGTATTCACCAGATTTGGCCCCCGACGATTTGGCGACTTTTTCTGTTCCCAAGATTGAAGAGACCCAAGAAAAGACGGCGTTTTGCGACGATTGAGGAGATAAGAACCGAATCGTTGAGAGAGCTCAAGAACATACCAAAAAGTGCATATCAGAACTGCTTCGAGGATTGGAAAGAACGCTGGCACAAGTATATGATATCTGAGGGTGACTACTTTGAAGGAGATAAAATAGAAATTGATGAACAAACAAATATTTTTTGAGAAAAATCATCAACATCGCATATCATTCAAATCTATTGCAAAGCTTATTGTCCCAATTTGTTTCCTTTTTCATCGTTCAGTGCCATTTATCATCTATTAATAAGTGTTCCGCCCAATACTGTTCAGCAGCAGTAGCAACATCGGTTAGAGTCTCACTCCTATCATATATTCCACACATGCCAGCAGGGGTGCAATTTTGATTGAAATGTTTTTGTGGGTACAAAGACAAAAAAAAAACAAAAAACAAAATGTTATCCAAACATCACTCATTAGGTATTTTGATGTGCATTTAACAGGAAACCGGAAATGACCACACAATTCATTTGTGCTCTCTATAGGCACTAACACATACAAGGACAATTGTCTCTTTATGCGTTCGTAAATTTTTGGTTGATGAGTGTATTTGTTCCTGTTGGTTCTGTACATGAAGTGGGTTTTACTGAAATTCCTAGATAAGTAAACATGGGAGTCAATCGATTTTTTTATTATTGTTGTTTTTGCCGTCTTTGCTGTTTTATATAGGGTGGTGCACGAATCGTGCAACAGTCACAAAACGTAATAATTTGTTTCTTTTTGAGTTATCGGTTTTTTTTATTTAGCAGGTTTTTGTTTAGATATATTGAAATGAACGCTTGAAATGTCAAAAAGAGAATTTAGATAGGGTAGCGGTATTATTCTGCGCAGTCTTTCATTTCCGTCCAAAGGGAATTTAGACGGGAGTTTGGCGGCGCTCCCCAGAGTAGATGCACCATTAGGAGATGGGTAAAGATGATTGTCGAATCTGAAAGTATCGCACGAAGACCGTACCATCGAGATTCTTATGTTCAGGTTCAAGACACAATCGCGGCTGTAGCATCGTCAATTCAGGCAAAACCAAGGGTTTCGACCCGATAGTTATCGGCGTGAATTGGAGTTAGTAGACGGTAATTACAACGAAAAATTCATGATGATTTAAACTTATTTCTATGAAAAGTCCAAATTACCGTCAAGCTAAAGCCTCTGGATTTGTCTTATTGCCTTGAATTTTGCCAAAAAATGATTGAATTGGCCGAAATAGACAATAACTTGATAAATTACTTGTTTATGTCTGATGAAACGCATTTTAATCTAAACGGCAATGTGAACGAGAACATTTACCATGTATGGAATGAGTCTAATTCAAAAATACTTTGGAGAGGGAACTGCACTTAGAACGAGCCACTGTGCGGAGCGCAGTTTCATCAAGCTGTATTGTGGCACAATAGTTCTTTGACGAAAACCGTGTAACAATAACTGCCAATGGGAGCCGATATTTAAAGATGTTGAAGGAGGTTTTTTTACCCAGAATTGGGCTGAAGATATATCCGTTTCAACAGCATTCCAAAAATTGCCAGAAAATTAATATTCATACACTACATTTTCCGCTGGCCCACAAAGTCACCTGACCTGGCTGCAGGTATTTTACGGGGTTATGTCAAGCAAGAAAAGTATAAGAGAAAACCAAGGAATTTCACTGAATTGAAGTCAGTCTCGATTCATTGAAACAATAGTCGAGACGAATCCGACTAATGCTTGCTCATTGATTCGTGTTCAATTAAAATAATTTCCCTTGAAATTTGTTCCATAAAACGTGTGTTTTGCTCATTACCCTACACTTTGAAATTTATAATAATTGAATTTATTTTTTAATTACGTCAATTTTTAATTGCGTACGCGGTTCCGCCTACCCGAATGTAAAGTGAGTAAGTAATTCGCTAAAAAATTATCATTGGTTTATATTATAATGTGTGCTCTTAATATATCTGTTGTTGTTGTTGTTGTTGTTCTTGTTGTTGTTTGTATTACATTTGATAAATTAATGAGATTTTGAAACTTTTTGCGGTAAATTTTTAATTAAATTCTCGCAATTTTTTCCCCGCTTTATTAAATCATTATATTTGTTTGTTTGTTACAGTTTTACTGGTTGTTTTTTTTATGCGTAATTAGTTGTTGTTATTGTATTTGCTGTGTTGATTGTTATAATAATAAGGTGATATATAAAAATCGTAATTTTGTTTGTTGCTTCTTGAAAAGTAAACAATTTTTATGATTTTAATTTCACCTGAACTGAAATTATTCACCTGAGTCACAAACATATAATATTTGCCGAGGGAATGTGTAAGATGCAGAGATGTGGGTAGATGCATTTCCATCGTGTACATTTGTAAGGCACAAAAAATACTGGCCTTCTGATTCATTATGAGAAAATCGGGGGGAACTTCCTCTGTACTTTTTCAGATGAAATTTGCTGGCAGGTATTTAATAAAATCCTATACTCATATTGCATTGCTAGTTCCAGGAGGTACTTAGCCGGTTTTTTTCTTTACATATCAATATGGGTTTCTGCTAAGTACTCGCTGGCATGCATTCTCCTTCCAAAGTAAGACTCCTTTTATTCCCTTCTAAAACATTCGATACATGCATTGCACTGCAGCTTCTAGTAGGTCGTTTTTCAGGAAACAATGTGAGCTTCCCAGTGGCTCAAATGGTCTATTTTTCCTTCAAAAATATCGATATTATTCGTACTATGTCACTATTTTAGAATCCCTGATGATTTAAGTATGTACGGGGTTGAACGGAGCGAAAAAAAGGGGGGAAGGGGGAAACATAGGCACAGCTTGTTCCAACAAATCCTCTTATTTATTAAAGCATAAAATCCAGGCACGCAGTAGCAACGGCAGATGCCACTAAAATCGAACTGGCGAATGAAAAACCTCTCATAGATAAGACCTACGTAGTAGTTGTAAAGGGTGTAGCATTGCATTTGAGGAATAAGTTTTGGCGCGTGCTGTGATGAAGCACTATGAAACAAAAAAAAAAAAAAAAATTGAATAGTCCGTTCTTTTAAAACGAGGAAATGGTTTGCTACAAATCGGTCAAATGTAGAATAGAAATGTACAGGAATGTGGGTGAAGCCGAAAATTCTACCGAAAAGGGAAAAATAAAGGATACAGGCAATAAAGATAAAGCATACCTATACATCAAATAAGAAAAGAACTCAATTGAAAAATTGCGTTGACTTTTAATGATGACAAAAAATGCCATCCACCGATCGAAAATTAGATATGAATAACAACATCAGAATTTAAAAACAACAAAATTCAGAGCATCCCGGTTGATCTGATAATGAGCATACTTTGGCTCTTAAACACAAACTTAATCTCGTTGTATCATGTCCTTTTAGAGAGCGTCATAAAAAAGGAAGGATTGGTGCTTTTGCTTCATATGTATATAGGGTAGAGTAAAGAATGTTATGTGAAAAGAGTAGAGCGGAATACTTGACGAAACTATATTAGTGTAGTTTTAAATCTTGTAAATTTGCAACTGATCAGGGCAAATTCTGAAGAAGGTCCCCATCAATATGTATCGTCTTGTATGACTTGCATACCCCACAAAAAATAGTTGAAGCCATAGCTATGTTAGGTGTTCCTGTGAAATTAATGCTAGTTTGACACTGGCTGATGTGAAGCTTTTGGTAAATACTTATAGGCAAAGACATTAATGTGCTCTTTTGCACCAACAAAGAGTTTGAGCGGGATGATAATACTCGTATGTAATGCAGCACACTTATGGGGACAATTAAAAAAATAAAAAAGCACTTGTAGTAGTTATTGTTGTTCTTCTTCTTAGAAAATAATTCCAAGCTCTTCGATCTTCTGCGCTTTTCCTCCAATTCGTAACACCAAGTTTTGATAGTGTTTTAAAAAAGCCTGGTCCTTCCAACGGAGCTTTGGTCGCCCTATTCTGCGCTGTCTACGAGTTCGTTGTTGAAAACTTTTCATGCCGGAGCATTTGGTTCCATCCGGAAAATATGATCCAGCCAACGCAATCGCTGTATATTAATACGTTTGACCACGCCGATATCGGCATATTGCTCATACAGCTCATTGTTCATGCGACGCCGATACTCTCCGTTAACGATGATGGGTGCAGATATTTTTTGGGGTATTTTCCTCTCGAAAACTGCCAGTACTGCAACGTCTGGTGCAGTCGGATTTTTGTTTGTCGAGAGAGAGAGCTTTATCATTGAATCGCTTGCTTAGCCCATAGTAAAATCTGTTAACAAGCAATACTCTCCTCTTTATCTCCATGCTGGTATCATTCGTTTTGTTTATAGAGGAACCGAGGTAGATGAATTCTTTTACAACTTCAAAATTATAGTTGTCGACGTTCACATAGCGCCCTAAACGAGTAGACTCTTTGTTCATTAAAACCAATAACTTTGTTTTGTCCTCGTTTTTCGATGCTTGAGAAGGCTGCAGTAAAATCTCGCAGTTTTCTGCCAATAATGTCTATGTCATCTGCATATGCATGTAACATATGGCTTATGTTAAAGATGGCACCAGTCGTGTTATCTGCAGCTTTGCTTATAATCATCTCCAACAGTATGTTGAAGACTGTCGCCCTACCTAAATCCTCGTTTGGTGTAAAAAGGCTCGCTAAGTTTTTTGTCTATCTTTGCTGAAGATTTCATGTCAGTCAGTAAGAATTCGAAACTCGCACATGGCCTAATACAGTTTTTCCCATATCGGGCTATCGAAGGCAGCTTTATAATCGACGAAAATATGATACGTGTCAATCTGTTTTTCTTGAGTCTTCCCCAGAATTTGTCATAGTGTGAATATCTGATCAATTGTTGATTTATCAGGTCTAGAGCCACACTGATAAGGTTCAATCAGATCAGTTAGAATCGGCTGTAGCCCTTACAGGACCCTATAGACAGGCAATGGGTAAAAGGCTGATACCGCGATAGTTTTTACAAACACTTGGATCGGCTTTTTTAAAAACAGGACACAGTACACTCAAATTTCAATCATCGGGCATGTTTTCCTCGAGCCAAACCGTATTTAGGAGCTGAGGAAGTATGTTTATCAGATCATCGCCACCAGTTCTAAACAGCTCTGCTGGCAGGCCATCAACGTCCGCAGCTTTGTTGTTTTTTAAACCACAATACTGCTGTTCTGATCTCTGCTTGGCTCGGAGATGGGCAATTTATGCGATCGTCGATAAGTGGGGTAATTTCCTCACTAGTGTTGCCATCCGGAATTGAGAGCTTATAAAAATGATCTCTTCATAGTTGCCGCACGTTCTGCGTATTGAAAACTTTGCGATCGCGGGATCGAAATAAAGTAGAGGTCTTCCGAATTGTAACACTAACCAAATTGTACCTACAAAAATCAATGTATACCTTCTATAGGGTGATTTTTTAAGATTTGAGTATTTTAGGTTGGCAGCACTGGTTTGGTAATGGCGTCCAAACGTCATCTGTCAAAGTGAAAAGTGTACAGTATACTCTGTCATTTCATTATGGAAAGACTAACAAACGAGCAACAATTGCAAAACGTTGAAATTTATTATCAAAATTCGTGCTCTGTGACAAATGTGCATCGTTTGTAAGGACCATTTTATGGTCGTCATAATCGACTCTCCGTTCTCACAAGGAAAATTTGACACGTCGGTTTGGGTTTGAAGGCCTATAAAATTCAACTCACGCAAGAATTGAAGCCGAATGACCTACCACAGCGTCTAATTTTTGGTAAATGGGCCTTACAAAAATCCGCTGTTTTTGGTGAGCAGCTTATCTCTCGATTTGGCCCTGTGATTTGGCCCCTAAGATCTTGTGATTTAACGCCTCTTGATTGTTTCTTGTGAGGTTATGTCAAGTCGTTAGTCTATGTGGACAAGCCGAAACACTATTGAAGCATTACAGGTTAACATAATACGCGCTATGGAATACAGGCCGAAATGTTCGAAAAAGTAACGAAAAATTGGACCTTCCGAATGGACATTTTGAGATGGAGTCGCGGACAACATTTACATGAAGTTATATTTAAATTAAAAATTTCAGTAAGTGATGCAAATTTGAGTGTTTTATTCGATTAAAAAAAAGTACGATTAAAAAATCACTCATCCCAATAAACAAAACTAGTTATCAAAGCAAATAGCCGTGACTCCAAGACCAGTCTACAGTATCTTGAGAGGTCTTCAATCCAATACTTTACGGTCCCTTAATAAAATTTGTTTTGCAGGCACGCTGTGAGGATCATCTTCGGTGTCGATCATTTCCGAGTACAAAACGTGAAAGTCGCAAGTCGAGCCTTATTTCACAAAAATAGAATGTGGCTGTGCCGCCTTCCATTTCCTAACTAGGCCTAGTAACAGGCCCTTTAAGCCTTGCCTTTTTCCACTGAGTTAATATCGATTGGACGTTTTATTTATGTTTGTGTTGGCCTCATTCATACGTACCCAAGCATGCCGATATACTCTTATGCATATGTGTGTGTATAAATGAAATAACGTAAACATTCGCTTTACTTACCATTTATTGGCGAAAATATATTTAAGTATAAACAGTCTTCTGATTGATTTTCGAGAAATGGCAAGAGGCGTTTTAAATACTCCAAACGACCTTTTGGCATTTTCTCCAATGCAGCAGTTTCATTTTGTATATTTGGCAAACGTTGTGGGCACACGGGACTGTATTTATCCGATATACGTATGCCATCCCACGGAGCTGGGGCACGTGTGGGACTAAATCTGCAAGAAAATGGGAATGGAGAAGAAAGTTATAAATCACATGGCGAGGAAATCGAAGGTGCAGTGAAATAAATATGAAGGATAAATAATGAAATATACGTATATACAAAAATTGTATACTTGAAGTGGAAATTTGTTCTTGATGGAATCAAAATTGCATGGATTTATACAAATGGAGATTTATTCAATTAAATTGGCTAAATGAATAGAATTGCTTAATACATTTAGCGTGGTAAGTAAAAACATATTCTCCGTTAGCCTCGATTTATCAATTGTTACTAAATATTTATGAAGTTTGCTTCTGATACCTTTAGCAAAATTAAAGCAATTATGATCTTGAAACCTGGTTTTGAAATTTTTTCTTTAACATTTTTAAGCAAGCCTTTGTTGATTTACAAATAGAACTAAAGAAAAATCAGCACAGTTTATAGTAAAAAGGGATGCTAATTTTTAAATTTCTGGTACTTTGTCTAAATGATTTGACATAATGAAACACATCGCAGTTTAAGTTCTTTTTTGTTGCTGACACCAACTTAATGACAGTACACAAATCCAAGAACATTAAACAGAATGAAGATAACTAAGCTATTTCTTTGTTTTGGTTTATTTTTCATTCATTTTGTTTGTTATATTAAAGGTTCATAAATATCGCTACTTTTAGCCTACAAGTAAATCCGAAATTATCTTCCTACTTTTTGTACTTAGGTTGGAAACAGAGGTTACGAAATTATTCAATTTTTGGGAAACTCTTTAACATACAAGATTTTGTGAACGGACAAAGGCTGTCGACTTGACGGCCTTATAGGAAAAACGTGCGTATTGTTTTTTTAAATTTTACCACCATCAATTCAGAAAAGGATAATTCCAATTCATGTTAAGGGTTACGTCGAAATATAATATACGATAAGACGATGTTTCTGAAACAACCATTTACTTGGTGATAAACTAATATAATGTGCTTCAGTGTGGAACGCCGTAGTGTACTATAATAGTTACAATAGAGAAAACTTTGCCCTTACAAGGAGTAAGTTTTCAACAATTCTATTATTTATTTTTTAATTAGCTGCTAGGTATGGTGATAGTCCGGCTTTTAAAAGTACTCAAAAATCGTACAAGGTACAAAATATAACTTTCAGACACATCTGCCTCTCCTCTTTGTAGCTTTACTTGAACATGTTTCTGCCTTTTAATTGTATTCATTATTTGTAATACTGAATTCTATTGAATATTAAATCAGCATTCAAGTAAGAAGTGGTATATAAAAGCTCTACCGTTTCATAAAATTTAACAGTCATCATGCATTAAACATGTATTAAAATGTACATGTTATCCTCCTTTTTTTTAGTGTCTCATCATTTGTTCAACATCATTATTTGGAGATCTGATCTGCTGATGTTGCCATTGTGAAACGATGTGTTGGTGAGGTGGGAGCGAAAAATTGTGAAGATTGGAATGGAATGTCGAACCATTTGTTTAACGATTTAATCAAATTAAAAGTGTTTTAAACAATCTGTAAATGTAGGCAAAGCATAGCTGCCATACCCTTTGTGAATACGTTTCATCTTTGACAAGGGTTTGTGTGGGAGATTTGTATCAGCGTTCTTTAATGGAAGTTCTCAGTAAGGCTGGCAATATTAAATCCATCCCTTTAACATTTCTAAATGTGGAATCTCTTTGTATATTTACCCAGATACGTAATGTTTACTTTCACAACAACAATTACCATGGCCAGATTGTCCAGTACGAATGATTCCTTGTTGCCATTGTTACAAATTTTGATTGAAATAATTCGTATCTCTCGTAAAGGTGATGCGCATAACACTCTATTTCTTACTGTTGGCCTAATGTCGGTCTTGTTGTATGGCGATTATATTACTTTGAAGGCCATGAATTTATTAATATTTGTTAACAAATTCCTTTAATTTCGTGCGTTACTAAGAACCGCGGATACCTTTTTCTGCTGTTACAAGGGGAGCCACTCCTGGGTTCCTTGTGTCGAGAAGAGTAAAAGTAAGTACTGGAATTTGGTGATAGCAACAGCTGTTTAAATTATTTTGTTTTCATTTCGGTGAATCAGACGCGACTATTATTTGTCCGGATATTTTCCAAATAAAAATTTAAGGGAAAGCAACAGCAAATAATAATAATATTGTGTAAACGCTCTCATTCAGCCTGAGGAGCACATGATATACAGTGTTGTACAGAGTTCTAAGAACATTTGATAACAGTGTTTTCAAAATTTATTTATGTAAACGTATTACATTTATTCTTAAAACGTATTTTAAAGCACAGGGTTAACAATACTTTCAATTTTATTCTATTGGCTCATACAAAAATATAGTTTCAGTCCTAATTCTAGAGTCGTATACGCATTTTCAATTCTTTGCAATTGAAGACGTGAGAATGAAAAGTGGATGTGAACCAAAAAGGTAATTTTACAGGAGAACAAAAAACAGTTTATATCTAATTGAGTTAGATTTTTTTGCTAACAATGATTTTAGAACGTTTATACACATATATGTATGATAACGAACCAGTATATATTGATTTTAAAAACTTAATTACTATGTTATGGCTTTTTTAAGATTCGGATATGTCCTGTTTTCATACTCATTTTTAGAGTTTTTTAATAGCAGCTGGATACAAAGGGTATATTAAGAAGAAATATACATTAAAACGTTTTATTTTGAGACTTTTACATTTTTTTGACATTTTCTGACATTTTTTGAGAATTTGACAATAGTTTATTGTATTTTATAACGTTTAACTTTATTCTGAATCAGATTCGTCGTCTTCAGTCACCCTTTCTTCTGGAGCTTCACCTTCTGGAATAACATCACTGCGCGCCTTTGTCAAATCATGGTACCAACTTTCGAATGCTTCAGAAATATACACCTTCAACCCTTTCATATTATTTAGCTGTACATATCCAGTTCATAGCCACTTTTCTTACTCATTGAATACTAGATATGATTTTTTCGTACAAAACTAAAACTAAAAATAGTAAAACTCATTTTAGCCCAAAATGGTTCATATCCACTTTTCATTCTCGTGTCTTCAATTGTAAACAGTGAACTTGCATCGTCACAATGGGTGAAACGGATGCTAAATTTACATTGTCCGGTATGCATAATATAGGGTGGGACGGTTCCTATACAAAAAAAAAAAAAAAAAAAAATATTTAGTCATTCAGTCAGTCAGGCCTTATGATTAGATTAGATTAGCCAAAGACATTTTCAAAAATGAAAAAAGTACTTTTGTTGATTGGTCCTCAAATGCCGATCTTTTGGCTTTTTGTACATTGTTTAGGTTTTGATAAGAGCTATATTTCATTATTTAGTCATTTGTGGCTCTGACATCAAATTTTGTTAGAGACTTCCGCTATCCCAAATTATAATCATCTTAATACCCATTTTTTTCTAAGGATTTAAAGCCCTAAAATTTTATAAAAAAAAAATCAAAACACACTGACGTGTTAAATTCCAATATTTACATTAACGCTTAATTAAATTACTAAGTTACCAAATATATTTCTTCGAATTAACTAAGGATGAGTGTATTTATGTTAACACGACTGTAGACATTTCAAATCTTTTATTAGGGTTGACACAGTTAAATCTGCCAGTGGAATCCAGTGCCAGTGGAATCCAATGCTAAACCACAATTTTCTTAGAGGAGAATAATATTGAGAGTTCAACTCTTATAAACTTTGTATATACATATGTACTCCTCTAAACCACCATTAGGTATATACAATTCTGTTCGTCTTAGAAACCTGCTTATTTAAAGCACGTAAGAGCCCAGAACGCTTGGGGAAGGAAAGTAGAATTTTACATAATCATAGGCAAGTTCGAAATTAGACGTCACTGTACTACTAGGAATAAATTACCTATTCAAAATGCTTGTTCATTTTGCAAAATGTGCTAGCTGCTCCAAAATGCTTCGACTTAAGCTTTTTCTGCTGAAAATTTTTTATAATTTCTCAATAACAAGGTTTAAAATTAGAGCGGTAACCTTAGAATAAAAAGCACGAATATAATATAATTTGGAATGGTTTTCACGGCTTTATATATAAATATGTTATTTGTAATTTGAAATCAGTATTTTAGGCTGATATAATAGGAATTATGGGCAGGTCGTGGCGTTATGGTTTGAATACGCGACTGTCGACAATAATATCGTGGGTTCGAACTCCAACACAACCGTTCATCATTATTGTGGGCTGCGTTCTATTCGATATGTCTGACAAACGCTTCGAATAGTCGACAAGCTTGGTGAAAGCTTCTCAAAACTGACAATCGGAATAGTCGTAAAGCCGCAGGACCTATTTAGTAAATCTAAAACTAGGATGCATGTAAGTCCACTGAATGTGAAAATCCTTATCAAGTTCAGTTCACGGAATGCAAACAAATTGTTATTTGTTATTGTAATAAGAATTACAAGCTTAATATACTCATTACATTATAGGAAGCACAAAAAATGAACAACAGAAGGCTTTAAACAGTTGAAAGCATTCAGTTAAATCAAATGAATAATTTTTTCGTCAAAATCGAAATTAAAATTAAATTGAGTTGGGCGATTGAACCTAAAACTTGAAGAAATATTTCGAACAATTATTAGTTCGGTCAAACATAGTATCACATGTCTAACGACATTCATTCTGTATATTTTAAATTTATAATAAATCCTTTTAGATGATGCAACATACATCATATATCGCCATTTTTATTTAAAGTTATTCTGAAAATATAATACAATCGTTCGTTTTTAAACACGAATAATTTTCAACTCGTTTTTAAATCAGTTTTGATGACGAATGGCATTTACATTTCTGTCATAATGACACAATTCCCTATATTTTAAATTTCAAACTCATTAAATTGCATGTTCGCCAAATCCTTTCAAATCAAATTGTTTTACAGTGTGTAAATTCCATCAATAACTGAAGTTGTATTTCCTAAATAAAAATCAGCACAGCAGCAGTGAATGTCCTTTTCGAGCGCCGCTTGTTTGCTTTTTTTCCGATTCAGTTGCGACCCCTTCGCATTTATTGGACACAGAAGGGCGAAAACCCAGCACATAGAACGTGCCGCAATTTGTTTGTCATGTTGTTTGATTGTGGTAATGCCATCACATTTGTTGTCCTTAATGCCGCTCCGGCGATTGTGTGTCCTTATCAGTGCCCTTAGATGTCTGCATGAGTACGGCGGGCGCTGTATGGGCGGAATGTATTTACTTTTTGGTTTATTGTGCAGAATTTAACTTTCGCTTCTACTTCTCTGCTCGCGTTATGGTCGGGACCGAATCAAAACGCATACACAAATTAATGCGATAATGAATTCGAATGGTTTATTTAGGTTTTAAATTTATATCACTGCGAGTGTCGCTTTCGAGTGGGTGAGAGCGTTTTGCAAATTCTATTTGAATACGTTTACAAATATTGGTTATAAGTCATAAAAAATTATTGAGTTTGTTTGTTTTTACGACTGTTTCGTTCATTTTATAGCTTTTAATTTTATTTGTTTGCCTGTTATTTCAAGTTTGTCCAGCATACTTGTGTGACCATCAGTTGAAGAGGGAAAGTTTTTAGGCATTTTGTGTTAGGATTTACCACAAGCTTTGCTGTGAACTGAGGAAAAAATGGAGTTGGGGCATCAGAAGTTTATCGTCGACGATAAGTCTGTGAAACAGAATAATAAATCTGTTGAAAATGCTGATTATTGTTGTTAATTTACAGCACCCTTTTGGTTTTTATTTGCAATCCTTACTTGCTATCCCCCAAAGCTGTTTGTTGTTTGTTTATGAATGAATTCAAGTTATGGGAATTGACTGAGGCGAAGGTCGAAACTGATGTCCAAGCGATGAACACCCTAGGAGAGAGAGCGAGAGAAAACCCTAAGATGGGAATGGTGATATTTTTTGTGTTACGGCCTCTGGATGGAGTGAAGTTATCAATTGTACGAATTGTGGGATAAAGATTTTGCTTCCTTGTATTGTAAGTTTAACGTAGAGGTCTTTTGTAGATAATATGAGAAACTTATTCTGAATTCAGAAGTGACCGTGCTAATTTATGCTTGACATAATCATT
This sequence comes from Philornis downsi, assembly GCA_019455685.1. Taxonomy (NCBI): domain Eukaryota; kingdom Metazoa; phylum Arthropoda; class Insecta; order Diptera; family Muscidae; genus Philornis; species Philornis downsi. The sequence goes on along the minus strand of JAHXMU010000135.1, from coordinate 1,498,653 downwards.
CTTCGAAATACACAAAAACTATTCTGCTCTTATGTATGTGCTATCAAATATTTGAAGTAGTTACGAAGAACATTTTCAAATATATCGCAGGAATAATTTTCTTTAATGACTTTCATGTTTTTAACTGTAACCTATCCTGACACTCATTGAGAAGAAAGTGAATTATTTTACTTAAAGAAACCAGAGGACAGCTCACGAAAACAGAGAGTGGAAATATTTTGAGAATCTCTTTAAAAGAAATGAGTTTCAATTTTTGAAGGGACAAACTTACAAAAAGTTGTTTGTCTCCATACAAATGGAGATACACCAGTATTTATTTGTATTATGTATTATTTCTTTGGCGTTTGGGAATAAGGTCTTAAGTCATATACTATAGTTTTTCGTAATGTAAAATTGAAACTTATTTAATTGTTTGCAAATCAGGATAAAATTTGTTTGAAAATGAAATGATGGCAAACAAGCATGGATATGATTTCCTATAGGAATATTAAGAATTTTTTTTAAATTTTTTTTACATTACATTATTTACATTACATTTTACATTACGAAAAACTATAGTATATGACTTAAGACCTTATTCCCAAACGTGAAAGATTTGATATGACAACAAGGGCAAGGCATTAGAGTAGATATGCTAGACTCTATATGTCCTGGGACTGAAATCATTTCATGAATATTAAGACAACTAAGCTATATCCGCTATTTTGGCTGAGTAATTGGATGGTTTTTGCGCACAATAAATCAAGTAAGAATTTACCAATTCTCGCGGAAACTTAGTAGTTTAAATATTGTCCCTAATAATGTTTTGGTACTAAAAATGGGCGGAGTAGCAACCGCTTTTTACCAAAAATTTCCGTACGAAATAACTAATTTTGCAAAAAATTACAATTATGCAATGCTGTCGATTTACTGATTTCAAAACCGCTGGTCTGCGAGTCTGTCAGATGTTGCATACGTGTCATCTGAAGTATTATTTATTGAGCGAAAGGTCTGCCATTTACCAATATGGATCGTTTAATAACCGAAGAACGCGTACAAATGGTTAAAACCTACTACAAAAGTGGTAGGGCACTTTGCGTGTATTACAAGGAATTACAAGGAATTGGCAAGATTATTAAGAAATTTGAAGAGATTGGAAGGGTTACAGATGTGGTCAGGACTGTGCATCATCGCAATGTACTCACTGTCGAAAATATCACTTTTATTAGTGAAAGTGTGGCGTATAATCTGAATCTCAATTTAAAGCGCTATGGCCGTATGATGGCCGCCTTTTTTTGGCCTGCAAGTAAAGATTATGAACTGGACGATATGTGGTTTCAACAATATGGTGCCACAACACACACACAACTCACACCACGACCGAATTTATCTTTATTGCATGTGAAGTTTCAAGAAAGCGTAATTTCACGTTTTGGCGACGTCGATTGGCTACCAGGATCCTGCGATTTCACGCCGTTAGACTGTTTTGAGATGCTATGTCAAAGACCGTATTTAAGCGAATAAATACGAGTGTCGAAAATTACCTCAAAATGACTCACCGCTGAAACCAATCGAGAAGCGGTCATTTAAATGATATAGTATTTCGCACATAATGGCAAGGTCCAAGCATTATAATGAAATAAAAGTTTCATTGAAATCATAGCTTTAACAACATTTTATTGGAAAGTCTGAAAGTGTTGCTGAATATGACTTTTGTAAGAATTGAGACATAATTTAAAACGTTTTAAATGGCATGGTAGTAAATTTTAAATTCCTGCTATTCTCACTTTAATAGGTTAAATGTTACTAAAACTCACGAGAAGCGCTCATTATCTTCTTAGCAAGCACCTAAGAACAAATATCCAAACATTTTACAAAAATTGCGGTTTGCTGAAATTGGGCAATTGTAAAATGTTTGGACACAATACGGTAAAAGCCTAGCCAGATTTTAGTGTCCACCGATTTGTCCTCAAGTTCATTAACGCAGCGAATGGAACTAAAGAAAAGTTTGTTAATCTGATAAAATTTATAAAGCAGAAATATTTTGGGAATTTTTCATTTTAGTTGGACACATTGAAAACTTTTTTGAAACCACATTAAAATACGAGTATACAAATTTGTCTGAAAAAGTAATCTCCGCAGTTACGTATTTTTAACGAAATGCTTTCAAATTATGTAATAAATATGTATGGCTGAGTAATTTTAGTATGAATTTATTTATGAGATCCTCCGAATGGTCAACATCTGTACTCGTAATTTCGCAATGTTGAGCGTTTGTTATGACTATATTTATTTAAACAAGTTCGGTAAAATGCTTTATATTTTACAAATATTTACCTATTTTGTTTGGTAGGTGGCGTCGCGTAGGGAACGCCCAAAAATACCTCAACCGGCCGCAGGAACCGATGGTTATCCAGTGGCAGTATCAGACCATGCAATCGCCCGTAACGCGTCTGTACAATTCGATGGCCGAGTCGGGCATTCTTATAAATATCCGATGTTGCGGCATCTACTATAGCTGCGGGTGGTAAGGTGAGAGCGAGACAATATATGAACAGAAGCGCGATAAGTGTGGGCCAACGATGATGAGGGAACCGCTGCTGATGACACCCCCACGACAGCGATGTTGACCACGAGGACCAGTGTAACTGGGAGCAATGACAACTTGTTGTCGATGATGTAGATGAAACTGTTGCTGGTATTATTGCTGAGGATGATGTCAATGCCGATGGCGATCTCGATGCTAATAATGGTGGTGCTGATGTCACTGTGGATGGCGCTGCTGCTGGTAATAGGGATGGCAGTGATAGCCTGGCCATTGTTGGCCTTTCCGTAGGTGTCGCTATTGTTGACGTTGATGTTGACGCTAGTGTTGTCAATGATTTTCTGCATGTTAACAATGTTTTTCGCTTTGTTGCAATTGCCGTCTGTGCATTTGCAGTTTCACAGCCTTTACAAGTTGCGGTTGTCTGTTGTATTGGTGATGATTTTATCGCCGATGCTGATGTCGACCATGTTGCCGCCTTTGCGGTGGTCGTTGTTGCAGCTCTTGCTGCAGCCTCACTTGTTGTCAAGCAATTGCTGTTATGCAGCCGCATAATGTTGGTTATTGGTGTTTTTTGTTATGTTGAAAATTTTATGTAAGCCTATTTTTCTACGAGGCTTTACTCTCTACTCCCCGGTGTTACCGGTTTTTCGTTTTCGACAAAAACTAACTGTTGCCAATTGTTTGCAATTCTGTTCATTTATTGTTACAATTTATTCTCGTTTTTTCACGCTATATTGTTATAAAACAACAACAGATTGGTTTTGTTGCATTTGTTAGTTTTATTCTGTCATCCATCGATTTGAGTTCCCTTCAATGGAAACTCGGCGTTTTGTAACCACTAAGTGGTTGGGCGATGAGGCAGATGCCAGGGATGAGTCTGGAATGAATCTCGTTATGTTCAGTAACAAATCTATGTATTGTTATGGGTTGATGTTTTTCTGTGGCTGGCTAAACTTAAATATTGAGCAAATTTCATTTCCATGTTTCAAATTTTGCTTATTCTTGTGGTCTGTTTATTTTGCCAGGGGATAGCAAATAAGTTTTATCAAGTTAGAATTACTGAATTGCTGGGATACGTTTAAAATATTTCGGTAGTCAAACGTTTTTTTTTGTAAGAGCAGATTTTTTCTTGAGGCTGTTTGATAACTTTCGTGCTGTTATAAATGGCAGTACATATTTCATTGACTTGGAAGGATTTTGATCTGAAAATGAAAGAAAATTTGCAAATTATTAGAAAGCTTTGTTGAAACACACATTTTGCACATAATTAAGTATGTAAATTTATTTAATTAAAACCTGCGCTAATTGTGATGCTGTAGCTCTCCAAATTGTATTCTTCAACAAATTATTAATAGCATTTTGTTTAAATATTTATCTTTAATCTTTAACTCAATGCAATACATGATAATAGTTGTAGCCGTTCGTGGTTTTGCGCGTTTTGAGGACGCAAATGTCATGCATCTGATCGTGACCGTGAGTTCGAGTCTCGATACAGGCATCAACTCATCATCTACTCCATTTAGCCGAGTGATCGACATGTCTAGAATAGCTTCTTAAACCCCTTTAATGAATCTATAAAAGGAATTCGTACAATCTCACTGAGTAAGAGAGGCTTTTCCACATCCCATTCGTGGAATAAAAGTGTATTCACCTTTTTCTAATACTAACTGAATACTACGTATCAGATACTGAATGAAACTATACTAATTATATGGAAAAGTGGTAAAATATGGTTTTTGCAAAATAAGTATTTGGACTATTATCTATAACAATTTTAATTCCATGTCATTTGGTACCACATTAATGCAAATTCTATGCAATAGAACTTCACTTTTTCTTTTTTAAAGTATGTGAAGGGCTTCCTGTAATTGTTGGAAAATTGAAGTAACCCCTTTTTGTCACAAGGCTTTTTAGTTTGTTGGCTTGTTTATTTAACAATCTTGTAATCTAAAGCCTCTTGACCAATATTAAGTAAATTAAAAATACATAAAATAAATTAATGATAAAATAAATGAATATATAAATGATAAATAAATGATACTCCAAATTGAATTTATGTCCATTTGCAAGTGACCACCCACAATTAAAGGAGTGTCTGTTGTAAAATACTAAATCTATGATTTTTTCAATAGAAGAAGGAGGATAAATTTATATGTTATGCTCAAGTAGGGCACATTTTTGATATGATAACTTGTCTGGCCGCACACTGGGGCCGATTGCCAAATTTGTGGCCAAAAGTCGAAAACGCATTCAATTCAGGTAAATGTTTGTGCTTGGGGGTTTTTGGGGTCGCTGATTACGAGTCTGATGTCAAAATTTCAAAAAAACAAAATGGCGGAACCAATATGGATGACTTGTTTGAAAAACGTATTTTATTTACACGTAATGACAATGATTACCTTAAAATTAGGTTTTAACAGAAATTAAATTAAATTTATAATGATGGATAGATACTTTAGAAATTATCATTAAGTTTTTGAGTAAATATGAAAAAAGGAAATATTACGAAACAAAAAATGCTGAAATTATGTATTCATTACATAGTCTAGTTGGTTAGGTACAACTTTAAAAATCTTCGTCAGAAGAATCACTTGATTCACAGTCAGTAGATTCAACTGGAAAAAAGTTTGAGCTTTCCTCACTTATTGAAATATTTGGCGCATTTAATAACTGTACTGCTTCTGCCAGTAATGATTTAAACTTTGTACAGGGTAATTTGCGCAAGCTAGATATATATGGGTCAGATGATAATAGAAGCCGTGAAAAAAGGCCTACCATAGTTTTTACTCGTGAACATTTTCTCGTAAAATCTGATCTGAACTTTTTAATGCATTTATTATTGGACTCTTTAGCATCTTCAGACATTTGTCCGATTGGTAATAGAGAATTAGTTATTATTTCCTTGCCATGAACTAAAATCTTATGCATTGAAGTTGGCTTATAATACCAGGGGTACAAGTGAACGAAGTCGCGAGCTGTTTGTATGGCATAATCTTAAAATGCAATTAGATTAATTTCGTGGCCACTCGAAAGAGCCTGCAGTAAAACATGAAAACGTTTTATAAGATTTTCATTCACCCCTGTGATTGAAGCAAAAGTTGTAAAGTTTTCAAAAAATCGTCGAGCGGTATTCCCATCATTCGAGCTACCAAAAGCAGGCTTCGGTTGATCGATTATCAGTCCCAATCGTAAACGAAAGCTTTTTTGAATGTTTGCTTTTCGGGTTTGAACAGATTCTTTATCATTGGAACTACGCGCTTGATACGTTTTAATATCAAGTTTGTACCCTACATGCAAACAGCATTCGAAGAATTGAAAGGACATTGTAATTTTTCGGACATGGTTTGTTCAATAGCCTTGTACGCAGTAGCTGCACCATAATTTAGTTTATTCTTGAGTAGGAGGAAAATATCCTTCCTGGATAAACCAAGTGTAGCAGGATCACCAGCAGTCGATTCTGAAATGTTGGATTAGTCATATAAGTGAATGATGCATCGTTAAATGAATGGAATAAAAAAAAAAAAAAGAAAACAGAGTCATTAAAAAAACTGTGTTTTTGTTCTTGTTGTTTCAAATTTTCGCTCCAGTATATTTTGTGGCACTTTTGTAATAATTTCATTCAAATCATTCAAAAATAGCAACAATATTTATCATTTTTTTCTTACGAACCGTTAACCAAGAAGTAATAGGAAATCCTATGCAAAAAAAAAAAAAAAAAAAAAAAATGATAATTTGGGAGCGGTAACAAAAACAATTTACTTTGTGCGCATGTTATGGCATTGGTGACAAAAATGCTACTGGAATATTTGACATTAAATTGTTTTTGTTCTCGCACCACAAATTTTAAAGAGAAATAATCAAATGACTTTAAAATAAATATAATCGGGCATAATTTAAATAATTATCAAAAGTTTCTGCACATGTTTAAAATATTTAACATTGAGGAAAATGCACCTTAGTTACAAAAACTTGCACCAATGTCGGTAGCGCAAGAAACAGATCAATCTACAACCTACAACAAGCCCGACCATCGAACAACGGGCAGTAATACGACTTTTCTCCCTGTTTTTACAATTTTCCGTTGCAATTTTACGTTTATTTTCAGACAAATCATTCCTTTGTTAACATCACATATATAATTATTATAAATTTAGGACATCATGATAAAATTGTACTCACTCTTTCCTTTCGAATCCATATTTTAGATTAGTTTTCGTGTAATTTGTGTAGGTTTTGGCTTCGTTTTCAACAGAACACTTATAAACACGCTCGAATCTCGACGCTTCTGGATCGAGCAACGGTCACCACAGCACGTATAAGTGATCATACCCTCCCGAATTTGAACTTCGACCCCCGGACTATTACTCTACCAATCCCAAACCCTTCTATCCCCGTTAAAGGAACTTCGTTTTTCGACTTTTGGCCACGAATTTGGCAATCGGCACCAGTGGGGACCGGTTTGAATTCGAATTACCCAGGTGAGACATTATGAATGTTTTTTCTTTAAAGTTTCGTAACATTTAAATTCGTTTTTTAACTGTGTTAAGCATTATGAGTTGACTTGACAAGTATTCAAAGTCAATGCCACCATATTATTTTGCTATGTTGAACCAATATATAATTTTCTCTAATCTCTAAAATACATATCAAATTTTCTAAAAATACATATCAAATATATGTACCAAAGTTGTTTTTTCTTGTATTTCTTATGGTCAATGCTTGGCTTTGTATCAAAGTTTTATATTTGAGATTTGAGTGACACCGTAATGCACTGGTTGTCATCTTGCTATGCTGTGGCTAAATACTTTTAGTTTATAAGAAGATTTTTCACATTGTTCTGTGTCATTTCTAAATTAAACACATGTTCGATGCCAGTGGGATTTGAATGCTAGAGGTCACTGCAAAATAAGAAATGCTAAAAATAACATTTGCAAATACCCTGGACTGCTCATCAGCCTACACAAATCTTTAGTTAATTGAAACGGGCAGCAAATGTTGAATTAACATCTATTCTTTAACGAATTCAGGACACTGTTGTGGGAGCAATTGACGTTTTTATAGCATGTTTCAGAAAATTTTGGCATCTTGCAGGATTACGCCTCTGCTCATAAATTTTCCTTCTTCTTCTTAATATTTGTCTCTAATCAACTGACAGTTGTTTCACACGTCCATTTCATTAAGTATCAGCAATTTTGTGTTTTATCGCATTAATAATGACATCACTTTAAATGACAACGAAACTTAAATATACTCAAAACTAAATTCAACCGAAAACCAATAGCAGCTTTGGCAAACTACCATAATTATATTATAGTAGATATCTGTAGTGCATCCATGTGTTGCCAATGTTCTCTAACTTATAATGTCGAAGAAACATTCTACGACTAATGAAAACATTTCGTAGTATAAACTGTTATTTAAGTTTAAGTTGATGGTAATCAACACAGGTGTGGAATATTGTTTAAAATGGAAAACATAAAGAACTCAGCCATAACAATAATAATATGGCGCAGAAGGATTTAATAGTTTTGAAAAATGGAAAGCAATGATGTTTTTAAAATGACGGAAAGTAGAAGTGTGAAATTGTGGAAAAATTTAAGTATTCCTCTATTAGAGAGAATGAGTTAGCCTTCACTATGTTCAATGTATTTGGAGAAAAGTTTACAGACTTTTTTTTGGCATCCGTTCGAAGTACTTTTTGCTTAATCGTAGCAATGAATGTCGATAACCTTTTGCCTAATGTGTCTGAGCTCTTTTCTAAGCAGACGTCAGTGGTTGGCTGAGAACAGCGTCTTAATCCCTTATAGAATAATTGCCCAACATGCTTAAAGATTTATGGCTTTCAAATATTCACCATGTACATAGTAATACCTATATGTTAGAATTTATTATCAGCATGTGGATGTGAATTTAACTACGCAACAGTTAATACTGTGAAAGTTAGCAAAGAAATTTTCAAGTTAGTTTTCCACCTTTAATTACTTAAACATGTAATATAACAGACGGCCATAGTAACCTCTTTGGAACTTCGGCCATAAGAATTTCAGAAATTCTTTCAGTTTTTGTGAGTCATCTCAAATTTCTGCCAATTCATGAGATGAGAGGTAACAAGTATATGTTTTGTTGGCGATCAAAAACAAACATTTTGTCTCATTGATTTTTCATAATTACTGTGCAATTTGCCAGAACAAAAACAAAATACAATAGTTAACTTTTTGCTTAGGAAATGTGGGGTGGTTGTTTCCTAGGATGCTTTGTACCGCTTACCCCTAAAACGCAGGCCTCTCTACCTGATCCTGTAATTAAGCAGTCAAAGGATGATGCTTGCGTACAAAAACAAAGTAGTGTGGTCTTGTGCCAGGCGCCCTAGGAAAAGGTGGATTATGTCTTGGGATTCACCTATAATATGATATCAAACTGATCTTGGAACTCGTTTTTCGAAAACTAAGTAAAGGGGGGGGTCATAGTTAAGCAAGACACATCCTGGCAACAGGTGCGACATAGAGAAGCTGTCGGGAGGTATCAGAAGATTTATCTTTTCCGTAAATATAGTTGTTTGACCAGAGAGATCTGGTTAATGAACTATGATAGGAGCATGGTATACTTTGCTTTTGCTGTGTTGATATTCTCTCCTCGGAAAATCTATGCCGTAGATAGATATGGATTACCAGTTCCATGCGAGGTATGATAAAGCAAAACTGGAGTAGCTTGTCTGCGAAACCCAGACCAGAGGGTTCTTCTCTTCTGGTAGCACGGGTGACCAGGGGCCCAAGGAACATTGTTCCTTCCTGGTCAATGGTGTTGGCCCCCTTGTGAGAGCATCGTGCTGGCTGTGGTTGCCCGAACAAGTGTTTTCAGTGCTTTTGCGTTGCTCAAGCGTTGGTGTAGGAAGGCATTAGCTTGGAAAACACTATTCATATCTATCCGAGGTTTTCCTAGAGGAAAACCTCACCTCCTACTCGGGAGGTATTTCACTTCATACCAAGTGACTACAAAGGTACTTTGGCTGAGTGCGGGAGCGGGCCCTGAGGACGTTTTCCAAGGGACCTACTTCCAATCTATGGTAGTCTAACTAACCCTTCGGGATTAGTGTGGGTATACCAAAGGGGTGCCGGCCGTCGCCTCAAGAAAGAAAAAACACATAACCAAGAAAGAAAAGCATATAATTAGAAACAGCACCTGCATGGTGGCACACCATGGGTAAAGCTTTCACAGCAAGACTCATGTAAAACCTTCACATCAGTTTTGCTTAGGAAATTTAAAGCTTCATATATACAGAACTGAACGAGGGGAAAAAACAACACACATGGTGTTGATAGGAGCTGTCTAAAGTTTTCCTGAGTGCCGCGAAGTTGTATACAATAATTTTTAGCAAAATTGTGCACAACCCAGATAAAAGCCAATATACTGAAAGTAACTCCCAAAATATATCCAAAAAATGTACCCAAGTGTGGATTCATTGGAGCTAGTTATTCGCTAATGGAATAATTATTCCTTACAATGCTTGGCCTTCATTCATTACAAAATTCATATCGTACATGCAAACTTCTCTCAAACTTCTTATAACGTGTACATTAATAGCAGGATAGCTTTAAATGATTTGGGAAATTTCCATATTTGGCTTTACTAGGATTTGTAATATTTTTGGTTACAATCAATTAGAGTTTTATTTTGGATCAGAATTTATTGTGACTCAATTTCGGCGTTGCATAAACTTTGCTTGTCATAAAGTTAGTTTGTGAAGAGGGAAAACAGAAATGATTTAAATCCGGCCATTTTTAAATGCCAATATAATTTTTTGCCTATGGAATCCTCATTAAAATATCTCCCATGAAAGTGCAAATATTTCACATTTCTGAAGTTAAATTTTGTAGCTTCTAAATTTACCCAAAGTGGGTACAAAATGGACCTGCATATTTTGAATAATAACATATTCATTAAATTAACCGATTGGTTCTCAAAGCATTCTATTTCGAGCCACTTAAGACCATGACAGTGGTCGCCAGGGAATCGAGCTAAAAAGAATGACTGCATATGTTTAAGCTGTGCTGCATGGGTGTTACATTGCCTAATTTATTGTGTCTTTGCCACAGAGCCGGTCAATGTGGGCAGCTCAGTGTTAGCCTTTGCACATTTCCAGCAATAATACCTTAGCTAACCTTCGCGTTTTTTACTTCAAGTTAAACAAGAAGAAGAAAACATATACCCTTCTATTGTGTTGACTTTCGTTAAACGATAAATCAAGTCAAACACAATATTTCGTGCATGTCTAAAGGCATCTCTCTCAGCATTTGTTTACGAAGTGCAAAAACTTCTGTTGAATATCGTCGATACACAGATTTATATTTCCAATATATATTTTCATATATCTCCATCAAAGTTTAGCAAATTTGTTTAGTATATGATTAATAGCTTATTTTGTGCGGTTATCAATTATGAATTTTCCAAACAACAGAATGTTGCTGCAATCTTGATTGAACGCCTCGTTGTTTACAAGTTTTCAGGCAATACGTTTGAAGGTCGATCAACAGATGCTTATAGATTTTATGGCAAACACATCAATCGAGCTTTTGAACTATTGGGGCAGTGCAAGATTATGTGTATATTTAAGGGAAGTAATATCAAATATTTATGTAGCTGTCTCTCTGTAAGAAGTGTGAATAAAATGCGAGTTATGTTGTAGACTTGTAGGCGTTATTTTCGTATTAACTTTTATTGCATTTTTATAATTCTTTAGGCTGCTGCTCTCTTTGGGTCCATCAACAGGCCCCCCCCCCCCCCCCCCATAAATTTCACGATGTATTTTAGCCGTTAGACGACCAACAATTACTTTGAAATTAACCATTTTTATGTTTCGTAAGCAATTTGTTTCACTTTTATCTACACTTATAAACGTCTCAAGTATCAACACAATAAATATTTGCCAATGTGCTATTGTTTATTGCTGACAGACATTCCTGTGAAGCAAATTAAAATGTCGTCGTTAAAGGTCTTTTATTGAAAGGTACTTACGAGGTTATGCTTTATCAAATATCGTCTGTGTCTTAAGCTATAAATAGTCCTTTGTGCATTATATATATATCAATTAAATTAAATTATTATATATATCAATTAAAGTGAACTTAATCAGTCAATATATATACTGTTAAGTTCACTTTAATTGAGTTTGATATTAAGTTTGGTTATATACTTAAAGAAGCTCTTCACGCTCTTTCTTATAGCATGCTTAAAGAGGATAACGAACATTAAATTTGATCAATTTTATTTGGTTTTGGTTTGAATTTGTACTTTTCCGTAAAGAGACATTTCAACAATTTAATGTTATTGATTTTTCCATCAAATATGCTGACAGTCATTCGGTTTTAAGCCAATAAAGTGCAGACATTAAAATTTTTCTTCATGCACATGCTTAGAAATGGATTCTTCATATTCTATCTGCGTAATGCAGGTAATATCTTTATACACACGTTTTTGGACAACGTATTTATTTTAAAATGTTTCGATTTTATGAGATAGCAGACCCAAATTTTTCATTATATGATGGCACTGAGCTGGCAATGAATCAACTCACAAACACATTTTAGCCGAATGAAATATTGACCAATTCTATGAATTTTAGAAAACTGCATTAAATTTTTGCGAACAATTGCCCTCATAGAGATGATAAAGGAAAAAGTGCAGTTAATCCGATATGAGCTATTTTCCAGAAGTATCCAGAACGAAAAGTCTTTTAAAATGAATTCTTTGGGCAACACAGAACAGGGCAGTCAAAACTATTTGACAAAAGTGCAGCCTTCTTAGGCGATGTGAAGGGGTCAGCCAAAACTAATTTGGCGAAAAAAAATAAATTGAAAAGGAAGACCGAAGCATCGGTATCTAAGTAAGTAAAGCGTAGCTGATAACCGTTACTGCATTAAAAAAGTCAAATAACTCTTTTTAAAAAAGACTACATTTTTATCAAATTCTTTTGAAGACTTTTTCAAATAATAGATATTAAATTAATTCAACAACAATGTCATTCATTGCTCCCTAGAGAATTGCAGATTTTTCAAATCAACTTATTGGGGATTTTGTACTGCAATCCTGCCATAACAGGCTAAGCGACAAATTAAACCATCTTGTTGAAACTATACAGAACGGAAGAGAAGGAAGAGCTTTCAGCATCTTGGCTGCAACATTCATCAGCCTCCCTGTATGTATGTAAAGCAAATGAGGTGTGATAGTGGAATTCACATTCTATGTAGATCTAAATATATTTATAATAAACTGAAATAGAATTAAGCACTGTGTGATGCCGGGTTATGCAGACACTGATTGGTCGCTGATATCAAAATTTGTTGTAAAAGTACTATTCATGCAGCATATTTCTGGTACGTTTTACAAAGAAAAAATAGGCCTGCAAAGAAACTTTGTTTGCAAAGACTTTACCTTTGAATTGGTTTTATCGCAGCTAGCCGATTTCAACCATTATGAGCCTTAATGATCTTTTGCTAAAGTTATTTACTTTAATTTACTTTACCTCAAAGAACAAAGAATATACTTTGCTGAAATTCATTATTATATATCACAAAATGTTCGTCAAATGACTCAGGGAATGATGGGGTGAAACAAAAAGGAAAACGCCATTTACTGATTTTTAATTTATTGACTGCTTGAGAAAAGAAGGAGTTACCTGAAAACAATTATTTCCTTTCAATTATCATAATTACGAAAAGGAGATATTTCAATAAAAATGTTCACATCCTCTCTCTCATTTTGGTTGTAAATTAATACTTTTCTAGTTAGTCAATATAATTAAACCTCTCGCAGTTACAGATAAGCTATTTGAAATTGCCTATTTGTATGTAGAAACCTTTAACCCTTTACTTTCTCGCATACTACAGCCTAATCTTGCCCAAAACTTTTTCACAGTAAACGTCAGCTTTCTTGTCCTATTATAATTTTCCATGCAGTTTAAGTAAAAATTCATAGCAGCCATCATAACCATTTGTTCACTTCGAACTTAGTATTCCTGCCGACAAACTCGTAATGTTTTATACGAGTTGTGAACTTTTGAAACTTCCACTTTCTATGTTTCTGACCACTAACTTTGCAAACGGTTAAAGTTGTTTCAGACAATACTTGCAATTGAACCATCTCTAAGGGTGCTCTGTTGCTGTCTCGCTGTTGCAGTAAAGGGGCTGAGGATAGAAGTAAAACTGTAAGATAATCGCACATTAACCTAAAATGGTACTTAAGGAAATGAAGCAAAAGCCGTACATAATCTGTAAACACTACTTGTGATTTGCTTTCTGGAATAGCAAAAAAATAACAGTGGGTCGGATCAGTAAGCGAGATGTGGAGAGTTCCGAAGGCAAATAGATTAGCAATTCATAATGAAAATTCATAAGCACAAAATTGAGAAATGCTAAAGTTAAACATAGTCCATAAAGTTTCTGCGGAAGCAACATTTTGCTACACAACACGACCAACGCATTGTAGTGGACTCAAAAATATAAACTGAATCGAAGAGTAATAAAACAATCTTTAACATGAAACTGGAATGATACAGAAATCCATTCACATTAATGACCTACATTGCCTTTCTATTATTGGAACAGAAGATTGATGCCACAAAAAAAAAAAAAAAATCTTTAAGAAAAGATGTAAATAAAAACTAAGCTAAAACATGGTCAAATAAGCAAACGAATTAGTTAATGAGCGACACATAAGTTTCATAATTATTGCAATCCAATAAAAAGTCAAAAATAAATATGAATTTGAAAATTAATATGCTGGAATTCTGCATTTACGATTTACGATTTACTTACGATTTTTATAAATACTTTTGGTCTTAAAACATTCTCCGAATGGGCATCATAATGCCCAGTTAAAATTACTTAAACCCGGTCTTGCTATGGTTATTATGATCTGTAATTTAGAAGCACAGTTCCGTACATTTTAGACAACCATTCGCAACACTGACACCAAGAGCAATGCACACCAGATTTAAGGGAAAGATAGATATATCTTAAATGACAGTAATGACCGCTTTTCTTCGTAATAATACGGTTAGTTAAGTTAAATAATGTGTTTAACGAAAAATTCTAATTAATTAGGCTTGCTATCTAATACCATGACATGTACATGCGGGCTGCAAAAACGCAATAGTAAATAATAGGACAAATCGCTCCAAACAGAACCGCCCTTTGCAGGTGTTATAAAAAGAATCATAAGTCAACGGCGGGCGTTACGCAGACAACAGGAATATTATGACGTTTACGTAAGTTGATATGCAGAGAATCAAGAATTTTTTATAAGAATTCGTGACAAAAATTGACCGAGATTGGGGGTCTCGAGATTTATTCCTGCAAATGCTCAAAAAAAAAAAAAAAAAAAAAAAAAAAACCACCAGTGGTGTCGAGGCGTTGTATTTGTACCTCCTCCCAAAGCAATGAAGGAACATGTCTTCGCATAAGTAAAATATAATACACGAAATATTATACAACAATATAACATCCAAAAGAAAATAATTATTGTTGTCCGGAAATAATTTCCAGAATAATTGAGTAATGTTCGACTGTCTATTAATTAATGTCTTGAAGCTTGGCACAGCCTAATATTTTGCCAGACAAACAGGGCTATATCGATCTATCCCTCTAGTAACTTCACCACAAATTGACAGATCTATCGAAGTTAATTTTCTTTCGCAATTTCTATAATGTTGGCTGCAGAAACCAATATTTTTGTCTGTTATATTGCAAATAGCTGTTAGAATCAAAAAAAAAAAAAAAAGACCAGAAAACCGTAGACTCTTCGATTCATATCTCTTGTCAAGTTATCCTGAATTCGCAAACCTTAAAGCACGTCAGGTGTTTGGTGAATTTGGAACTCAGAAAGAGAATGAACTACTTTGTCTGGCTCCTGCTGACACCTACAATATAAATTGGCTTAATTTACGAAATTCAAACTTTCTTCTGTACCAGATAACCGATGAGCTGAAATATCTTAAGATTCCATCCATTGTGTTGTTTTATATTGCTTGGCCAAACTTAAAAAAAAAAAAATCAACTTATTAACTACATACCTTTTCGTATCTACCACACAATAGATTAGCTTAACCCATTTATTCTTAAGTTAATGTCTTTTGTTGAATTACACTAAATAAGTGCTACGGTATACCAAAATTCAACCATTTTCCTGTAATGTCTAAATGGCTATTCATAGTTATAGTTCATGGTAGCCGAATGTCCAGGCCTACGCTGGTATCTGCCATAAAAATTACCTAATTTAATTCATATATTTCTAGACTGACACCATTGATATGGAGTTTTTTGTGAAAGCAATTTTTTTTTTTTTGTTTTTAAACTTTAGATATCTTGATTGACCACAGTTAGAAAAAAATACAATTTGAGTAGTTTAGCAAAATTTTCCTCTTATTCATTCTTTTCATTTCAATTTAATTTCAATATCAATTTTTTTGGATGAATTGCATTTTTTATAAATTTTATATAAATTAATATAAATAAATTAAAATATTTGGCGCATGTCGAATTAAACTTCTAATTATTTTTAATGTCATATATTCTCTTTTTTATTTTCAATTATGTGCAAAAAATAAATTTTGATATAATTCGTAAATTTTTTTATTTCTCAGCAATGGCTTGAAAGGCAAGAGAAAAATATTTTCCAATTGGGTGCCGCGTTTGCTACCAGTGATATATATAACCTGACAGTTCTGTTAGAATTTTTTTATGGGGAATTATAGAAGGAGAGAAACAAGAGCCTACAATCATTTTTCTTAAAAAAAATTGATATTCCGCTGGCTACAGAGGATCCGGTGGACAGCTTATAAAGTAACCCAACTGCGTACAAACTTATTGCTTATGATAGTTTTCTGTTAACTAAACAAAAAGAGTGTGATTTTATATTAAGGGAATTAAATTAAAAAAAAAAAAAAAAAAAAAAAAAAAAAAAAAAAAAAAAAAAAAAAATTAAAACAACAATTACTTTTATAAATACCAATTTGGTTTCAAAAAAGGTTGTGGCACTGAAGAAGCGGTAGTAAATGTTGTTAACTTCATATGTAGTGGTTTGGATAATGGTTCAGTTGGTGTTGCAGGTATATTTCTTGATTTTATGAAGGCTTTTGATGTAGTTGATCATGAAATAATGCTGCAGAAATTAGAATTATATGGAATAGTGGGGAAAGAACTGGAATTACTTAAAGACTACTTTCAGAATAGGAAAAAATTTGTGCAAGTAAACCGTTGTAAGAGTGAAATGGTAAATGTTGAATGTGGAGTACCACAAGGTAGCTGTCTATGGCTGTTATTATTTTCAATTTTTTTGAATGATATTTGTAATTTTAACCTTGTTGGTAAAATGTATATGTTTGCAGATGACGTTTGCTTATTTTATCCATATAGTTACGATTTGACTTTGAAAATTAACATGGAACGGGATATTGCCCTAATAGTTGAATATGCTAGATTGAGTAAGATTGTTCTGAATCCAAATAAAACTAAATTAATACGGTTTAGACCTTATGCCAATGTATTAAATAATCATTTTAGTGTTTTAGTTGATGGTAATATAATTGCTGAAACCCTTGAAATTAAATACTTAGGGATTATTTTGCAAAGTAATCTCTTTTGGGATTCACATATAACTGAAATTAAATCAAAAATCGCACCGGCTATTGGCATATTATACAAAATGAAATTCAAATTGAATGTGGAAACTAAAATATTAATTTATCAAGCCCTTATTCAAAGCCACCTAAATTACATGGCGTTAATATATGGTTACAAAAGGACAAATGTTATGAAATCATTACAAACTACGCAGAATAAAGCACTGAAAATAATTTACAATTTACCAAATTTTCATTCAACTATGTCTTTGTATGTTAATGTTTGTAAATCCATATTGCCTATTTATGGACTTTATAAACATCAATTACTCTTGTATGTCTTTAAGAGTTTGAATAATTTTGGCTATCGTACCATTAGTTTTTCCCAGAACCAATCGTTTATGCGTACAAGACATCAACAAGATCTAAGAACACCTTGATCCAGATTAAAAACTACTAAACAACGCATTGAATACATGTGTAGTTTAGAGTACAACAATTTGCCTGCAAATATGAAAAGAATAAACAGAATATCACACTTCAAACGTGAACTAAAAAGTTTCCTTTTACAGAACCTTGAAAGGCTTCTTAAGTAATTGCGGAATAATCCTAAGATTATTTTATGAATTCTAAACATGTATGTTTTGACATAATTTTTTTTACACTACATGTTTATTTTTTTTTGTCTCTTCTTTCATACATATTTATAATTTTAATAATATTTAAATTTGTAATTACTTTGTTTTTTTGCCAACTTGCCTCTAACATGCCTTAAGAGCGCTGAGGCCATTTTTAATATGATATATATTTGTACATCAATTAATAAATATGTACAATTTATATAAAAAAAAAATAACATTGCCTGCATTGTCTATTTCCACTTTACTATTTTTATTAGTTACTTTTTCTTTAAAAAGTATTACGTTTTGGAATAAATATACAAAAATGTTAAAAAATAAATTGGTTTTACGCAGAAATCCCGTTTATTGTAACCTATATTGTAACTAATACAATAATACAAAATTGACCGAATGAAATCAGAAGATTGTACAGTTTAGAATTTTTCTTTGGGAGCGGGATTTAATGTTTAATTAAAGGCTAGCATGAGTGTCGAAATGTGGAAACTTTCTCTGCAATATCTAACGGGAGTGTTTCATCAGCCCGCGTCAAAGAGGTAACCACAGCTTAAAAATGGACTGAAAGCATAACAGAATTTTGTATATGCAATCATTGGCATAATCATAGTGTCTCGTGCTAATAAATAGAATGTAAATTACAATGAAAATTATACAGGCTGTTTTAAATAAATTGCAGTATTTTCTACTGTTCGTTTGTTACTTGTCATGGTATCATCACAATACTTCATTTGATTTTATGAAATCCTTACCAATGCAGAACTTTAAAAGAGTCCATAGTTTTCAATTACCCCTCAATTCTAGTGTAATTTTGTTATTACTCTGATTTTACAACTTGTTGCACTCACTGTGCCGTCATCTCAGTGTAGCCACATTTACCCACTGTACCCAGTGGGTCTATATCTATAGCATAATAATAGCATGCTCTTCTTTTGCAGTTATTGTTTAGGGATTTTCTTTGTTTGCTGTTCGTCGGTGGTTTAAGTAATGATAGCAACTGTAGTTACTGCTATTATTGTTGCTATTAGCACTGTAGTGGTTGTTGCATCACATTGTTGCAGCAATTAACTATCTACAACAATAACAATATCGTTTCGTACAATATCTCTCAATGAATTGAAATGTTGATTTTTTCAGGTAAACGATGGGTTCTTGTCGTGAGATAGAAGCTTGTTTTTTTCCACTTTTCAGGAAAATTAAAGTTTTGCTATTATTAACTAATCACTACCTGCAATTGTATGTCTACATTGCATTTTATTGTTTTTAATACAGTTAATATGATAGTTAGTAAGAGAATAGATTTACTACTAAATGAATAAATGAATAGATTTACTACTAATGGATTGAATTTGTCTATTACACACTAATTTGCAGGGATGTTGATATAGATTATTTAATACGACATAAAAGTGTAATACATTGGAGGAGATATGTTACGTCCTGGATATCTTAATACGTGGTGCAATTCGGGAACTTCTAAAACATTTGAGCCAATTTTGTATGTCAGTGTGATAGGCTGTTGGGCATGGTAACTCGAATAATAACATACCAAATCCAAAAAATGAGAACTTTTACCGGAAAAAACGGATTGAATTGGTTGCAGCAGTGGATCTTGTTTGCGGTAGTTTTCTATCACTTTTTCGCATATCCCGTGCGGTATCTCGGCAATAACCTGACGAATGTTGGTTTTCAAATGCTCCAACATTTGGGGATTATCCGTGAAACCACGGTCCTTGACATAGCCCCACAAAAAAGTTTAACGGCTTTAAACAGCATGATATTCGCGGCCAATTCACGTGCTCAAAACGTGAAATTACGCCAAAATCGGGTATGTTGTTGTCTCGTTCGTGGCACCGTCTTGTTGAAACCACAAATCTTTCAGTTCATAATCTTCAATTGCAGACCAAAAAAAAAAAAAAAAATGGGTTATCATATGACCATAGCGCTCTGAATTGAAATTCGGATTATACGTCCTACTTTCACTAACAGAAGCGATATTTTCGGCAGAACGTACATTGCGATGATGCACAGCCCTGACCACATCTGTAACGCTTCCTGTCTCTTCAAATTTCTTTATAATCTCGCCAATTCCTTGCGCAGTAGGTCGGTTATGGCGACCATAATCACTTCGTAATCCACGAAAAAGGCCCTCGTTTGAATAACCATTTTTGTAGTAAGTTTTAACTATTTTTACGAGTTCTTAGTTGTTAAGAGATTCATATTAGAAAATGGCAAACCTTTCACTCAATAAATAACATTCCAGGTGACAGGTATTTAATAGCTGGCACACTTGCCAGGCCGGCGCTTTTGAAACCGCTAAATGGATTCCCAGTAGAATTAACCAATTTTTAGAAGATTTTATAAACTTTGTAAAAATTGAGAAATACAAAAAGCAACAAAAAAGAAATTGATTTGAAGAGTAAAAACCCCTATCATGTGATATTACATTATCTGGCCCGAAACGCGAAATTAACTATTCATCAAATTGTTCCTACTACAACGTCATCTCTATGATGATTTGCCAAACAATATTGAATGAAAATACCTTAACAATGTGGCAGTTTTCGCTGTCATGAAATTGCGATTGGAAAAATTATCTGTAAAGGATTTAGCCAACGCAAATTACAAGGCAACCCTTAAACATTTTGGCAATGTGGAAAATATTTACAATATTTATAGGTTTTTAAATATACAATTAAATTTTGTTGATTAAAGCAATTTTAATTTTTGAGACTTCAGTTGAGTTGAACAAATAAACTTTAAGTTTCGTATACCAAATTTTATTTTCTGTTTTAAGCTTTTAAATGCTTTAGCTCCGATTTTTTTTGTTTGTTTGTTCATCTGCTAAGTAAATATTAGAATGCATTTTCTTACCACTTACGCCACACGCTAACTACTACATGCACAAATTCAATGCGCAAACAGCACACTTGTTTGTTGTTCCATATAAAGTACAATGTTTAAACACATACATGTTTATATATGTGTCTGTATTAAAATATGGGTTAATATACACAGCGTATAGAAAAAACGTACTTCTATAGCAACAGTATTGGTACAACAACCAGTTAACGTGTTGCTGCAGTTGAAAAAATTGTCATTAAATCCTACATTTGTAGTCAGTGTTTTAGGGAAGGAATTCGAACAATAGAATTTACTTGATCAGAAATATGACGGACGCCTAAAATTTTCATGGTACCAGATTCTTATAATGTTACCAAATTTAATGACATCCCGTTATTTAAAGAAACCTTGTAATCTTTGAATATTTATTTCAATTTGAATATTTAAAATTGGGTGGTTAACGAAATGCAGTTGTCATGGTCTGCAGTGTTGCCAAATACCCAAATGGTTGAAGTTTTTGTTTCAAATTCAACGCCAAGTTTTCTTAGATTCGGATTCTGGACATCAAAAGCTAAAAATTTCGTACAGTTTGTCACTTGACGTCATTGGTTATTCTTAACTGGAATATACCTGCTCTTATTTTCCCAAAATTATATGAAGTGGGTCTGAGGAAATAACACGTTTTTGAATTTTGAAAACCACTATAGCCCTGATTTAAGCGGTCAGTAGGCGATAACACTTCCCTAATTTGAAGAAACTGCTTTAAGCAAGGATAAGCGAGGTGTCAGAGGTTCAACAACGTTGAGATTGGCGTCATAAACTATTAATGTAGCGGGAGACCGTAAGTTTGCGAAGACGCGTAATTGATATCATTGTTGAATGAATATTCATACGCAAGAAGAACATTATGAGTGACTCAACAATCACTGTTTGACATAACTAAAATCGTTGTGCGAAATTAAAAAAAAAATTAAATAACGTTAAATGTAAACGCATGTCCAAAAATATTGGATGCCGATTTTGCTCATATGAAATGCCGTTTGCCAGGTTTTTTGCAGTGTTTTTATTATAACTCAAAGAAGGGGAAATCAAAAAAATAATGTGGTCACGCTTCAACATCGACAGCAAATCCGAATGTTCATTGAAACAACTCATATTGTTTCCATCTAATTAACTAGATTGTGCGTTATGAATTGCTCAATCCGAAAAGAAAGCTTTACTAGGATTCCTAACTGAACATAATTGATGAGATTGAGCGTAGTATGCTCATCACTACTCAGGACACTATGCAATTTTGCAATTGCATGATCGTCCACATATTGTGGCTTCGGTCAAATTTTACTTAGAAATCCCCAATTTGGAAGACCTGCCCCAACCACTGTATTCAACATACATTGCTCCTTCCTATTATCATTTATTTCAATCGATGACACATGGCTTGTGTGCGAAGCGCTTGGCATTATATAAAGAAACCAAAAATTGGGCCGATTCTCGTAAACACTCCAAAGACAAAATTTCCATCGGCACGGTACACATAAACTGCCATAAAGATGGAAAAGTTGTAGCTAACGGTGGACAATATCTTGAATAAAGTACAGGGTGGCGCAATATAACGTGTATATTGCATCATCTTTTTTGCGGGGTAGAAAAGGTGCGGGCGGGGGGCGCCTACATCGTTGGGTTGGCGGGCTCCTGGAGTTTTAGTCGCTATGAATCACTTCGACGGGAAGCGTAGCGCATTTTGCGTGCGCGTATTTTACGAGAACTCTCGTTCATATATTGCTACTAGGCGACTATATTGTGCTGAATATGGACTCCGACGAATTAGTGAAGCTCCGAGTGCTAATTTAATTAAAATATAGATACAATGTTTTGAAGACACCGGTTCAACGTTTAAACCACAAGCGAATGGTCGCCCAAGAACATCTAGGACCGAAGACAATGTTGAGAGAGTTATGGAGTCAGTACGAGGAAATCCACAAATGTCGACTCGCAAGAGATCGTCTGTCTTACAATTATCGCGACGAAGTTTGCAACGAATTTTAACATTGGATCTTAAACTGCATCCATATAAGCTGCAATTAACACAAGAATTGAAAGAGTCTGACTTCATAGCAAGGCTCGCATTTGCTAGTGAAATGCTTAATCGATTTTCCAATTTTGACAATATCCTTTTCTCTGACGAGGCTCATTTCCTTATGAATGGGTTCGTAAACCGTCAAAATTGTCGTTACTGGAACAGTGAAAATCCCAAAATCAAACACCAGAAACCATTGCATACTCCTAAAGTGACAGTATGGACAGCAATCTCTGGCAGAGGAATAATTGGTCCTTTTTTCTTCGAAAATGCGCGGGGCCAAAACGTCACGGTTAATGCGGAACGCTATGTTGAGATGTTGGACGGATTTTTGGCTCCAGAAATTGAAAGTTCAAGAATAGTGAATTCCAGAACTTGGTTCCAACAAGATGGAGCTACCTGTCACACATCAAATGACTCCATGGCGGTGGTGAAGCAAATGTTCCCTGGCAGACTGATTTCGAAAAGAGGTAATATCCCATGGCCCCCACGTAGTCCAGATTTGACGCCTCTTGACTTTGTTTTGAGGGGATATCTCAAACACAAAGTCTACAGTAATAATCCAAGAAACATCGTTCAGCTCAAGGAGAATATCCGTGGTGAAATGGCAGCCATTACACCAGTATTACTGAAGAAAGTTTTCAATAATTTTCGTTTGCGGTTAGAGGAGTGCCGTCGTAGAGAGGGTCACCATTTAGATGATGTTATTTTTAAAAAATAAACTCCATTTATTACTCTACAATGCCTTAGATATATTTTAACCATACCTTTTGTATTTATTTTTTAATCTATTTATGGAATATGCACATTCTATTGCCCCACCCTGTATAATGTACTGTTTTTTGACAACAAATGAAAGATTTTTGACAAAAAGGTATTTACCTGTTTTCCTAATATTTTAAAATATTATGCAAACATTCATACAATTGGAAAATACCTTCACAAATAATAGCCAGAATACGTCTTTTAAATTATATGAATAGAATATCACTTTTTGATTATATTCTTTTAGCGTTAGTTTAGCGGGTTTGTAAAGCACAATACTTTACAATACAATACTTTTCCATATGGTAACCCTCGAATTCTTGACAATCGTTAACCTACTTCTTGTACCATTTACTTTCTCCAACAATTACTTTCCCCTTGGAAATTTTGTTCATCGACATTGTGGCTTTAGAGACGCGTCTGCGAATAACACTTTTTCTGCAGATGCGAGTATTCTTCAAATGTGTTTCATCATTTCCGTTTTGGATACTGTGTACGAATATGCGAAACAGTATCAGCTTTATCTAGGTGGTATCTCATTGCACAACCACATTCTAATATCTATTCACATATACATTTGCATATCTTTTGTTTTCACATACATTCCCTTAGAGCAGCCTCATTTCCAAACGTTTTGTTTTGTTGCTGCTTCTTCTAAAATGCACGTCGAAAAAAGTTTAGAAAACAATGAAACTAAATATTTGTATTCGTACCAGCATTCGCATTCGCATCCGCCTGCAAATATTATCCAAGTTTTGCAAATGCAGCGCACTTAATAGTAAAGTTTATTGCACCAGGATTTTGTTTGTTTGTTTTAGCACTTTCCATTGTGTTGAACATTAGAGGTATTCATGATCAAATGAAAAAGAATATGAAGCAAGAAATACGATTGCAAAATGTGAAATGTATAGATGGATTTGCTTTGAGAGGATCAGGTATTAGATCGATTATTACATATATGAAGGTACCAGGATTCATCACTGTACTTGGCGCTAGGCTCGTAGAGTAACTATGGAAGAGTTTTCTGAAAACTAAACTTTGCTAGTAATCGACTTAGCCGGCTTTTTTATAATTCGGTTAAGTGGACCTTGTGAAATTGAAGAAATATATGAGAATTGACTTAATGTCGAAGAAGCTGAAATGAAAAACTTGTCAGAACAATTGGAAATTTTTTCTGACCCTACCTGTATAATGAATTTTATGATCTTACATCAATATTTTCTTCTTAATGACACTTATGAGGCGAAATATTAATGTTGTTTGTGGTTGGAAAACAATGCTGGTACGGGTAATTATGGTGCTTAGAATCGTAGTATTATTCCTCGGTACAACAATATAATTTTCTTTTGGTTTAGTTGAGTAATCGACTAGTCTGGTGAAAGCTTCTAAATGGGTCTCTGTTTTCATTGAGTAAGAAATACAAATGGAAGAAACTCCATCTCCTGGTATGCAAAGAAGTTTGCCTTTTTTTTGGTTGGACATAATTCTTTTCAGTTGAGGATGAACGAGTGATATGTTTTGTATCGAAATAAATTAGATTGATTTCTTTCAATTCAAAATATTTATCATTATTTGTAACAAAATTTCTGACAGTATAAGACACTTTACTCATATTTTGTAAACACTTCATATGGTGAGATCTGACAGGAACCCAAAAACTGCATGATTTCGTAAATTACTAAAATTTTGGGAATTCATTCCTACAAACTGTAGTAGCCTGAGAAGCGGTGAAAAAAATATACAATTTTCCCTCGAAAATTTCATTTTATTTGGAAAAAAGTGTTGTAACATATAAAAGTAAAACAAAATCGGAGAATAATTAACATTTTACGAATTACAAATTACAATCATTTGGGAAGAGGTAGAAGAGAATATTTATAATTTTTTATTGAAAAGATTTGAAAATGTTAATGCTAATGAAAAGAAATTTATTGGCGAAATCGTAGAGTGCATCATTAGAAGCGCATAAGAAAATGTGTACTATTGCTGAAATTTTTAAAAATGTTAATACTATTTGAAAACCAGCTGTCTTAAAGTCTAACTGCAATGCAGGTTTTGAAATTATTTAAACATTTCTCGTTCATTTTAACAAGTTATAATCCGTAGAAAAATACTAAGTTATATAACATACATATTTGTCATCAAAAAGTTGAAAAATTTTGATGACCAATTTTTGGCGAAGTCTGATTACAATTCCAAATAACCGAATATTTAAATTATTAAATTCAACCTTTCAGAATTTTCTCGTACAATTTATCAAATTACAATTTCCAATGAAGTTGCGAATGAGAAAATTTGTATTTTGCTGTCGGGAATTTTGAAAGTTGTAATATTATTTAAAAATTTAGTTTGGCGAAGTCTGATTACATTTCAGATTTTGAAATTAAATAAACTTTTTGGGAATTTCCCGTACAGTATATGTAAGTACAGCAGTATGTGAATTAGTGTATGAAAACATCATTTATGCCGAAGAATTTGAAAAAGTTGATAATAATTTAAAAGTCTGACCTGGGAGATTTAAAAATTAATTATTATTTCTTTGAGAATTTTATGTACAATCTACTAAAGCCTAATCCATTTTGAAGTATCAAGTTTGATACTATTTGCAGATCAATTTTAGCAAAGCTCGATATTAATACTTGTATGCTGATAGTTTATATTATTGATATTGATATGTGCTGATATAATTGATATCACTTCGAATTGTTGGTATTGAGAGCATTTGTAATTTTTTTTTCACAATTTTTTGCAAATTTCGTACTATTTAAAAATCAATTTTGATTAAATCTAACAGCTTCCCTGCTATTGGGTAAATTTTGAAAATATTTCAATGTATGGGAAATTCCCTGAACAGCTTAATAAATTACATTTGCTATAAGTTTGTAAAATTTGTTTTGAACTTTTTCGTGCAATTTATTAAATTATAATTATAATAAATATTAAGTAAGACATTTTTGGATTTTATTTGCTTACTGAAAATTTTAAAACCCTCATTATATTTTAACTTTAATTTAGTCTAATTAAAGTTAAAAGGGGATCTTTCTCTTGGAGACAACGGAGTAATCAGGCATTGTGATAAGCCGGTACTTAAAGTTCTTTTAATATAAGATGAAATTCCATATATGCACCCCTCTGTACTAAAGATAAATATTGTTATAGTCTGTTTGAAAACACAAGAGATCAGAGTTACTGACATTTTAACTAGTTGAAGAACAATCAGTTAAGTTATGCTTCTTCTTCACTAGCAAAATGGTAGTGTAAACTCCGATTTGTTAAAGCTTCAAACATTTCACTTTTATGTGAAATATATGTCCCAATCGCATGGAATATACGAATGCACCTCAGTAGATGGTTGCCAGGAGCGGGGACTGAGAGAATCACAGCTTTTTTGTATATGTCAAGAATGTCAACCACATTAACTGCAGGATAGGTGCAGACATCAGCGGGAGTAATTGCGACGCCGAGAAGAGTAAGCCCAGAGTCTGCAATCGGGGAGGATTCACGATGAAACCCTTAAAAGCCAAGGCGGCCTGTTAATCCTTTTCTTTATTGCTTTAATCCTCCAAGCACTGTTGTATTGAACTACCTTGAATTTAATCAAATAGCTTTGAATTTGTAAATTGTTTTGAATGCTATTAAATCACATTGAATTGAGATTAAGTTGTATTGAATTGTTTGATTTATTTTAATTGTAAATACCTACCTTGAGTAGTAAGAAACGTTTAATTTTTGTTTGACACCAACTGAATATAAACGTTGAATTCATGTAAGCTCTTTGAATGTGGGGAAAGCTCTCCAGTATTCCATTCAAGAAAAGCAGGGCAATTTGTTTTTTTATTTGTTTACTTTACCCAACCACGTGTATGTAAATATCTATTTTGTCATACTCAACAGCTAACATCGCGGCGAACGGTGGTGCCGTGATTGATCATGGAGGGTGACTTTCGTTATTTTCCTTATGCTATAAACATAACTAAATTATAAAAAAATCTCCAAAACTTTGAAAAGAAACTTATTTCACACTATTTGACGCAGTCTGGTGCGACTTGAACTCAATGATAAAAGACTAAAGCATTCTTCAGATTTCGATACAGTCGTTTACATTCTTTTATATATTAGTAGAAAAATTTGCATTCACATTACTGTCCAGAGGTTTTTGCAATAGACTTGAAACAAATGGAAAATTGTTTATAATATTAAATAATTACAATTATTATTTTAATGCGAATTGATTTAAATTGTGACAACTTTCACATATTGGATTAAGGTTACGATATTCAATTTTCTCGTTTATAGCACACGATATTTTCGACTGCCTTTCTATAGTTTATGCAAGCAAAGTGTGAAGATATACAAGCTGTTCTTATGAACAATCTACCGCTCTACCATTTTTTGGAGATGAATCAAAAATGTGTCAGGCTCAGATATGCAGTTTGTTAATTTGATGGACATCGTAATAAAAATCGTCATTATTTGTTTTAACAAATCAATTCACAAATAGAAGAGTTATTAAAAAATTCTATGAATGGAATTGAAATAATTAAAATATTTTTAGAATAGTTATACAAAAAATACAGACTACATCTGGTCGCAAGGAAAAGTTTGTGTAATAAGGCAAGGAGAACAGTCCGATTGATTGAAATACAAAAACTGTGATTTAATATATAGTCGATTGAATTTTTTTATACCATACTCATATGGTTGAGAAAGGAATCAATTCATCTGAGAAATTTGGCCTTATTTATCAATATCGATTGATGGTTCCTCTAACACTTATTTCAGTGCCTATTTATAGGTGAAAAATGTCTCAGCTTCCACAGAAACTCCATTATTTGATCATTTGATCATGAGTCCGCCAACCCAACGATGTAGGGGGCCCCCCGCCCTCGCCTTTTCAACCCTCGCAAAAAAAGATGATGCAATATGCACTTTCTATTGCGCCACCCTGTATTTAAGCAATAACCTTACTAGTCGGATATTGGCAGAATTGCACATCATTTGCCAGGTCCTTTTCAATCAGGGGTGTAGCGATGAATCTATATGACGTCTATTGTCACACACCGCAAGAAAATATCTTTACGTTTAATTTAAGCTGCTTCAAATAGTGTTCCGAATCTGTAACACGTTTGTGTTTTTGTTGCATCGTTAGCAAACGCGATACT
Organism: Philornis downsi; assembly: GCA_019455685.1. NCBI lineage: Eukaryota > Metazoa > Arthropoda > Insecta > Diptera > Muscidae > Philornis > Philornis downsi. The sequence goes on along the minus strand of JAHXMU010000135.1, from coordinate 1,470,029 downwards.
CATTCGTAAAACATTTTTCATCGTTTGATATGTTTAAAACGTCAGATATCTTTTGCAACTTAATTTTATGGTAACTAAAAATATTTGGTTCAAAATTTTAGTGATGGATTCTTCTTTTGCAGCTAACTGCGTTCTGTGGCATCAGTATTTGGACGGCCTCATTTAAGATCAATAAATTACCTACGAAACATTGTTTTCAGACTAAAACGTAGTAACGACAACTTCTAAATTATTGGTATATTTCCTTTCAAAAATCGTCTTTTTCCATTTTATGCAAAGAAATAAAAATAAATATAAATAAATATCATAAATCATAAATAATGGATATGATAGCAAATTTTTGCTGACGTCGTGTAAAAGTTGCCCCTCTTAAAAAAGACTACCGAACCAAGGAGACAATATGAGTTTCAGTATCGAGACTTATTGGTTGGTGTGTTATAATAATTTACACTCCATTTCTTTGTTATCGACAGACTGCTGTATACTATTTCTATGAACTTCGTGGTATTGATATTGATACTATTAATCATTTTGTACCTAATCTTAGGGTCTTATTTGCTGTTGGATTTCTTCGGAATTCGATTTAATTTAATTCAATATACGTAGAACACCTGTAATTGGTTGCGATTTTAATGTTGGATAAAAATATCAAACAAAGAATTTATCTCAAATATTGAGTTGCAAATGGAATTTTGTGGCCCGCAGCGGCTTACGGTGAATCAATTTTCTCAGTAACAAGTGCGGTACGGTGTATCCAAAGGGATTGACAAGTAGCCTGAAATTGCACTCGCTCTGACCAATTATAAAGGCTTTAACTAAAGCTAACAACGGTAGTGTGAAGAAAATGGACAGTGGATGGAAGGACACTGAACTTTCTGTGTCTCACTAATTAATTCATATCATCATCATATCATTTCAAGATTGTTTGGGTATAAAACGCATTACCGCTGCATAATATTCGAAAGATATGAGTTTTGTTCAAAACTTCAATTGTGTTAATAGTGTTCACAACATGCTAGAACTGCCTAATTCTGTTCTCACATTCGGAGAACACATTTTAACTGGTGAGTGGACATAAAACAGAAAAAAACAAAAGTCGATCAAAAGTAAAGGCTATGTTAACTGTTCCTTTAATCGTCATAAAAAAGAATATTATCTAAGTATTATACGGTGTTGTGGGAAGCAAATTCGCCGAAAGAGTGCAGATTTATGGTCAAAAAATTGATGAATTTCGCAGCTTGATAAAGCATTATCTCATAGGCCTATAATTGAAACGAATTTTTGATCACTAAACTAAACTACATAAATATCATCGGACAATCACCGCCTTCATGGCTCCGGCTGACTTTTTTTTCTTTTTCCAAATTAATTTACTATTTTGAAGCATACGTTTTCAATCGGTAGAAAAGGAGATAGATAAAGGAGAATTCGAAAACTGAAGTGTTTTCGTGCAAATGCGTTTGATGTGCTGATGATTGAATTATTCGTTAGCACAAGAAAGAGTATTATTTTGGAAGGCACCAATTTTGAAGTCAGTACAATAAATGGAATAAGCAGCACATATTTTGTATGTTTTTGAGCAATTCTTAAAATTTTTTCGCAGATTGTATAATATTTCGTTTTGAACTGTTTCCTGATTCTAGAAATTGGACATGCTTCCAGAAAATGTTGCCTAATTTCATTAAAATTTTTTATGCAGGTTTTATGATTTTTCGGCTTCAAAATTAAAGTTATATAAAACACACACATTTGTATCATTATAATGATTGTAGTTAGTCTGGATTAGTTGCAGCAGTGGATTTTTTTTCGCAAATTTTGGGCGATATCTCGGCGATATCTTGAAGAATGTTGAAATGTTTAAGGATTATTCACGTAAATACAGGTTTTGATGTAGCATCACAAAAAAACTTTAACGGCGTCAAATCGCATGATCTTAGTGGTCAATTGACGTCGCTAAAGTATGAATTACGCTTTCTGAAAACTTGTCATGCAATAAAGCCATATTGGGTCGTTTTGAGTGGCTCGTGGTACAGTCTTGTTGGAATTACATATCGTCCAGTTCATAATGTTCAACTGCGGACTGCAAAAAGTCGGTTATTATACGACCATAGCGCTGTGAATTAAAAGTCATATTATCCGCCACACTTTCACTAACAGAAACGATATTTCCAGTAGTGCGTGCGTTGCGATGAAGCACAAGTGTGATCACACCTATAACGCTTCCAGTTTCTTCAAATTTCTTTATGATCTTGCCAACTCCTTGGACAGTAGATCATTTATGAACATTACAATGACCCCGTAATGCACGAAAAGTGTCCACCACCCCTTTTGTAGTAAATTTCAAGCATTTTCATGCGTTATTCGGTTGCTGAACGATCCATATTCGTAGCACATCAGATGACAGGTATTAACCGCCTGACAGCCTTGACAGACCGGCGGTTTTGAAACCAATAACCTTGTATGCTCGTATATTGCGATTCAAATATATTATATATTTGTTCAGTCAAATCAAATAAATACAATTCTGAAGGGACGTCGTTACAAGACACTTTTGATTGACGCTCTCAACTGTAATTCAATCAAGCCAACATTTTGTATTTATGCCACGGAGTGGAGGTGGTATTTAACTTTTAAAAACCTTCATACAGATAAGGGCTGTCTAACTACATATGGATGGTGTATGAAATTAAATTAAAATGGTTATTTTTAGAACATTAATCATCATTTGAGCTGACAAAAAGCTCATCAAAATTCTTAAAGGTTTTATGTATGTCAATGTAATTCTTGAGAAATCAATTGATGATAAAAATTACAAGGATGACCATTTTCGGTCACATTAACCTTGAATGTAATGGACAATTTCTGTTAAAATAAAAACTTAATTTAATGAAGAGCGCAGACCGTTCTGTTGCTTAGTAACAGTAAAATTAGCTAGACGATTAATGTGATTGACAAATTTCTATTAGGATGATTAAAACGCCATCATTTGAATTAGCCTTTTGGTTTAATTAGAAAAAGTGGAGTAGGGCAAACTTGATGTTTATCTGTGCTATGATGAATGTTTCGTTTCCCTAGAGAATAGCGCAGCAGGGCGGTAAGTGGCTGACATATTGTTGTTAACATTTGCATACCGTACCCCACAAGGCGTTTCTTAATGCTATTACTTTTTTGAAATGAGAAAGGGAAATGGTTTTTATGTGTGAATGTAAAAGTTATTTATTTGAACCCATTTCATCCAATCGACCAGACAGTTAGATCTTGTCAGTTTATATTTGTGGCTTTTATTGATAAAAACGAATAAAGTACAAATGCTGCAAGGTAGTGCTGAAGTAATCATTCGATTTCCTAATGCTACAATAATTTTGCCAATGAAAATGGTTTTTATTGTGAATAAAGCATGTTTTTACTTTTACGTATTACTTTTACAAGTTTTACTGCTAAATCGAGGAAATAATATCGACCACGAGGCTGCTGCCATAGCAATTTTTTGAGCAACTTTCCTTCTCTTTCCTCAACACTTTAGGTGCTGCATTTGTTTTCGCTTATATTCATAAAAGAAAGACTTCAAATATTCTGAAAATACAGAATAATCAACTCTCCCAACAGAGTGACTTATGCGCCGGCTAATACAATCCATGAAATTTATAAGAAGACTGCACTTGCCATTCAATCACTGCACTTGCCACTGATCACTTATCAATAAGTGTAGTAAATTGTTTATAATTCAATATAGTATATTTCAATTATGTCTTTCTTATCGTCAATGCTTGCTGTCAAGTGCATTTGTTGCATTTAGTACGGAAATTGCTTTTTATTCGCAATGTTTACTTAGCACTTTATGTGTGGTTGCTTTCACTCGCATTAAGGCAGACTTTCAGCTACTTCGATCGCTCACTCTTACTGGTGTAGCTTTCCAGCTTCACCTTCAGTTGTGATACTCAACGTGAAAGTGTGCTTATATTTCTGTAGCAGTACGATTAATTTATGAAATTACACTTAATTTCAACTATAAAATTAACAGCTCAAGGTTGGTGCTGAAATCATGTCAAAGGACATTGCCAGGTTATTTTGTAAGCATCTATATACGAGTATGTGCACGCATACATATCAACGATGTCCAAACTGTAGCTCACTTGCAAAGGACTAAGGCAAGAGGGACGGACCTTCTTAAGTGAAAAAATAGAATGATTATAAAAATATTGGAAGAGTGGGAATACAGGAAAGTAAATGTTTAGATACCTAAGCCACAAATCATACTAAAAGGTGAAAGTAATATTTGTAGTGAGGTCCTATCTCCCTGCTGCTAATATGGATAGAACACTCATGCAAACAACAAAGCTGGCTGATACATATAAATCGGTTTTTAATTTGTTTTTAGTTGAAAGGGGACAAAAATGTTTTATGCTCTTTAAAATGGTGTAAGGTGTATTAAGTTCGTCATTTGCAAGAACTAGAAATAATATGATATGTGGAATCTTGATGTCGATTTAATCATGTCTGTGTGCCTACCCAATGCCATGGTCACCCTATCGGTAGGTTGAGCAAAATATATCCTTATAATAATACACTTATAAAAATTTTATGTGTTTCTATAAATAACATACGTTAATTAAGAGCGATATATGACGCTGGTTTTATAGGCATAAGAAAGAAGCACCCAAACTACAAATAATATGATATGTGGAATCTTGATGTCGATTTTATCATGTCGGTGTGCCTACCCGGTTGTCTGTCTGAAAATATTTCAATGCCATGGTCACCCTGTCGGTAGGTTAAGTAAAATATATCCTTATAATAATACACTTATAAATATTTTTCTGCGTTTCTATAAATTACATACGTTAATTAAGAGCGATATATGACGCCGGTTTTATAGGCATGAGAAAGGAGCACCCAAAATTATGTACTTCTTAACGGCTGTCCTTAATAATAAACCTGATTATTGAAAAATACTTAAATTATAAATTTTCCTTTTGGCAAAGTTAAGTTTATACATTATGTGGGTATGATAAGAAAACGTTTCGGCACGTTAACTTATTTGACTATAAATCATTACTATAGACCGCAAGTGACACATGTGCTAAAATTGGTTCAATTGGGGAAAAAAGTGGCCAAAAGAGTTCGTAACTAATTTCTGAAAAAATTACTTTTCCGATATTTTCTTAACTTCTATCATTTATTTCACATTATTTTATTAGAATGAAAGCATACACCATTTTATATTCCAAAAATTAACACTCTGATGTATGCGTTTCTTTTGAACAAATGTGCTTTATGGTTTTCCAAGTCGATTAAGCGATGTTGGTCGACATGGCTGGCGGGTTGACTGGTACAAGCACTAATTGTCTTAAATCTTTATGGAACTTTTTAAAACTTCGTGCAACCTAATGTCGTACCCGGGGATCGAAAACTGACTGTATTGATTCACCCTTCCTGATACTTCCAATACAAAATGACCAATATTTTTAAATTCAATATAGGTGCGCGTTCATTAAACTAATGGCTCAGAATGAGACTAAAACCTATTGCTATATCTCTCTCTCTCTGCACCTCTATTGTACACTGCATGCAATTTGGTTAATTTATTAAAATTTGAACTTTATTTTTTAGTCTGTAGTGGCCTAGATTGTAATCCGTTTGTATTGATTCGAAATTCCTTTCGAATATTGATAGATGTCGAACTAGTATCTCCCATAAAAATAAACGATTTAATCCTATATTCCTAGAGTTGCATCTTTTATGCAAATATATAACATTCAGATATTCAGTTAGCGCGCATCATACTTTCGGTGAATTAAGTTCTAAGAACAGCACGCACATTTTAGCACTTGTCATTCAAATTGACCGATTTTTCGAAATTCAATTTTTTCACTATAATCATTATTTTGAGGAGAGTTACTAAAATGTCTGCCCTTTTTATTAATTAGCAAAATTTAAAAAGAAAATATCGATTGAATAACAACATCCTATTTGGCAGCTTAGAAATAAATTACATACATACAAGTATATACATATATATCTACTATACATACGAGTACATAGCTTACATTTTATTGCAGAAAATTCAGTAAAATATGGTGAATTTAGTTTAAAGGAAAGAGACTGCATTGTCATGGTTCTTATGGTGCCCAACACAAGTTGACAGATTTAGCTAAAACCAGTAGACCTTCTATACTATCTAAGCGAAAGACTTTAGAGAGCTTTCATTTCTTTATTTTTATTGTGATTTAATTCAGAGTATATAAATGCTTGTTGAAGGCAACTCTAAGTCAGTTTACCTGGCTGACATTCTTGTAATAATTATTCATATACAGGGTGGCGCAATAGAACGTGCATATTTAAAAATTAGATTAAAAAATAATTAAAAAAGGTATGGTTAAAATAAATCTAAGCCATTGTAGAGTAATAAACGGAGTTTATTTTTTAAAAATAACATCATCTAAATGGTGACCCTCTCTACGACGGCACTCCTCTAACCGCAAACGAAAATTATTGAAAACTTTCTTTAGTAATACTGGTGTAATGGCTGCCATTTCACCACGGATATTCTCCTTGAGCTGAACGATTTTCTTGGATTATTACTGTAGACTTTGTGTTTGAGGTATCCCCACAAAAAAAAAAGTCAAGAGGCGTCAAGTCTGGACTACGTGGCTGCCATGGGATATCACCTCTTTTCGAAATCAGTCTGCCAGGGAACATCTGCTTCACCACCGCCATGGAGTCATTTGATGTGTGACAGGTAGCTCCATCTTGTTGGAATCAAGTTCTGGAATTTACTATTCTTGAACTTTCAATTTCTGGAGCCAAAAATCCGTCCAACATCTCAACATAGCGTTCCGTATTAACCGTGACGTTTTGGCCCCGCGCATTTTCGAAGAAAAAAGGACCAATTATTCCTCTGCCAGAGATTGCTGCCCATACTGTCACTTTAGGACTATGCAATGGTTTCTGGTGTTTGATTTTGGGATTTTCACTGTTCCAGTAACGACAATTTTGACGGTTTACGAACCCTTTCATAAGGAAATGAGCCTCGTCAGAGAAAAGGATATTGTCAAAATTGGAAAATCGATTAAGCATTTCATTAGCAAATGCGAGCCTTGCTATGAAGTCAAACTCTTTCAATTCTTGTGTTAATTGCAGCTTATATGGATGCAGTTTAAGATCCAATGTTAAAATTCGTTGCAAACTTCATCGCGATAATTGTAAGATAGACGATCTCTTGCGAGTCGACATTTGTGGATTTCCTCGTATTGACTCCATAACTCTCTCAACATTGTCTTCGGTCCTAGATATTCTAGGGGGACCATTTGCTTGTGGTTTAAATGTTGAACCGGTCTCTTCAAAACGCTTTACCCATATTTTAATTAAATTAGCACTCGGAGCTTCACTAATTTGCCGTAGTCCATATTCAGCACAATATAGTCGCCTAGTAACAACATATGAACGAGAGTTCTCGTAGTAGTCAGCTCAAGGAGAATATCCGTGGTGAAATGGCAGCCATTACACCAGTATTACTGAAGAAAGTTTTCAATAATTTTCGTTTGCGGTTAGAGGAGTGCCGTCGTAGAGAGGGCCACCATTTAGATGATGTTAGTTTTAAAAAATAAACTCCATTTATTACTCTACAATGCCTCAGATTTATTTTAACCATACCTTTTTAATTATTTTTTAATCTATTTTTTAAATATAAACATTCTATTGCGCCACCCTGTAATTGTTTTCTTGTATATTTTTTTAACGAATGAACTTTCCGAACTAACCGAAAGAAATTGTAACAAATTTTAAATTTTCCTATTTTGGGTATATTTTCCTAAATATGTGTTTTGCATCATTCTTGTAAATATATTTTAACTTTCATTCATGCTCATTGCCATCAAGTTACTAATTTGTGTATGGTGTGAAAACTGTGCCGCCTAAACGTATCACTGCATATGCCCCCGGGGGCCCATTATCGAAAATGTCCTGACACCTCTGGAATATATGTATCTATACCTGTAGTTATTATATACTGCATTCATATAATGTAATGAATAGCTTGTTGCCGTATATGTTCGCACATGCTATGTACGTTTGTATTTGTTTGTAATTCTCTGTGAGTGTATTAGTGTTTGCTGTAGCTTTGACATTGAATGCCTGACATGATTTTAAAGTGTTGAATACTTTCATTTCATTATTTTATTTGCAGATTTCTCAGTTTCGTTCTCATCTCTGTCCTGGTTCTGTTGGTTTTTGAAACATTCATCTGCAGCAGTGATGTGAAAAATAATTGACACACAAATTAAATCCTTTGAATCAGTATTCGTCTGTTGAATTTGTTTTTTTTTTTTTTTAATTACAAGTATTCAAAAGGTATAATGTGGTAGCTTTTTTTAGGGTTAAAGAGCTTAAAAATGTCAGAGGGATAAAATATTTTTGTGTTTTTTTTTTTTTTGTGCACGTATGGATTTTGTCTGGCAAATGAAGCGAACTTTACATTGCAGTCATGTTTGAAATGTCAACTGGATTTTTGAATGACTCATTAAATGTGAATGCCAAATTTAAATTTGCATTTTTTTTAAGATATGTTATGTCAGTACTTAAAAATTAAAAAAATATGCGCAAAAGCTTAAAGTGTTTTTGACGAATATTTTTTGATAAATTTTGAAATGTGTTATTACTCAGGCCAGGTCAACCAAATAAGCTACAATTATGAAACTTGTTGTGTGTCTCTTTGACTTTGACGGAACGTTGGCCAGATTTTGTATTAGTTTTTGGAGTAGAATTAATTAATTTCGTTAATAATCTCATAGTTTCATCTGTGTGTTAGAAATGTAAGAATGAGATACCTAAATCTCCGATACCCTTATAAATATAATTTTATTTTGGATGCATTTGAAAATGCGTTTAGGATGTACTTCAAAGTAATTAGCCTTTGTTTTGCATTAATATATGCGAACAATCATCTGGTGCAATATAATTTGGCGTAATAACATTTCTAAGAGTTCGTTATTGCAAAATATTTCATTTTGAAATACTAGCATATCACAAAATGTATGAGGGTAGTTTTATCTAATGAGAACAAACATATGCAAACAGAGAAAACGACAGTTCTGAATAATAACAAAAATAATGAATAGAACTATCAAACCGAAAGGACTTTCGTCTATAATTAGATATTAAACACATATAGAAGACGTGCTGTGATATATCATTTAGTTTAGTTGATATACCTCATAGTTTGCTACAAATTCTTACATTTAATTGCATTTTCCATGAATTACTAATTGAAGCAGTGACTTGTGTGCCATGAACGATATCCTGTTATTAGGCGGCTATACATTAATAGTATGCGAATATTCTTACGGCGCTATATTTTCTGTAAATTGAAACTTGGAAAAGGTATAGCTATGTTAATAAAAATGTTGAAGTAGTCACAGCATAATCCGATCTAATTCGATGAATAGTTCGTACTCATCATGATGTACACTTCATTGTTTACGTGCTCAAGGTAAGAAAGCTTAATTTAAAATTATTTCAATGAAAACGAGTGGTGATCGTTTTGCGGCAGTTGCCGCGGCCGAAACTGCCACTGATCCAGGCGCTTACTTTCGGAGAGAAATTTGCAGTAATTAAAGGTTTGGCGCATGCTCAATTTAGCACCTCTTCACATCTTTCAATTTGTCTTAAAAAAGTGCTCGAATGATGTCTGAAACTTAAAGATAATTCTAATATTGTTTTTAATAGACATTACTGAAATTTGTTGTTAATTACGTTGTTGTTTTCAAAAAACATTTTCTTTGGAGCATAATTTGGAAATTGCCTTTGTAAAGGGTGATTTGTTAATCGTAGTTTTTTTTTTTTAATCGAATAAAGCACTCAAACTTGCATCATGTATTAAAATTTCTCAGTGGAATCGATAAATTGGTGTTTTCCATTTAATTTTAAAAGATCATTTCATGTAAATGTTGTCCGCGGCTCCGTCTCAAAATGTCCATTCGGAAGGTCCAATTTTTCGTCACTTTTTTGATTATTTCGGCTTGTTACTCGGGTTATGTTATCCTGTAAGGTTTCAATAGTGTTCGGCTTGCCCACATAGACAAACCACTTGACATAACCCCACAAGAAATATTCAAGAGGCGTTAAATCGCAAGATCTCGGGGGCAAACTCCGGGCCAAATCGAGAGATAAGCTGCTCACCAAAAACAGCGGATTTTCATTGAGCTTTTGTAAAGCCCATTCACCAAAAATTAGACGTTGTGGTAGGTCATTCGGCTTCAATTCTTGCGTGGGTTGAACTTTACAGGCTTTCAAACCCAAATTGACGTGTCAAATTTTCCTTGTGAGAACGGCGACGAATTGGCATTTCACGATCGTCATTAACACTGGTCGCTACGGCTGCAATATTTTCTTCGGTACGCACTCTACGCATGCGAGTCGATGGTTTTATGTTCAACAAAGTAAATTTAGTGCAAAATTTGGAGATAACAGCACGAATTCAGCAGGTCGATTATGACGACCATAAAATGGTCGTATCAAACGATTAACATTTGTCACAGAGCACGAATTTTGATAACAAATTTCAACTATTTGCAATCGTTGCTTGTTTGTTAGTCTTTCCATCATGAAATGGCAGAGTATACTGTACACTTTTCACTTTGACAGATGATGTATGGATGCCATTACCAATCAGTGCTGCCAACATGAAAAACTTAAATCTTAAAAAATCACCCTACATATTCTATGAAAATTAGCATTATCGCTTTTGAATGGATAAGATCAATCGCAGGTCATGTCTTGTGCCAATGTATTCAATCGAATTCGAATTTTTTCTTAAAATCGTTCAGGATTATCAAAACTTTGCGAATCCGTTTAAAAAAAGACTACTTTAACAACGATCTACATTTTCCTACATTGACAATATCCATCTTAAGTAATTATTCTGCGAATTATTCAGTGTCCACACCCTGACGGAGAAATTAAATGTATCTTCTGAATATAATTGGATAGATTGTTTTAGTCATTAAAACAATAATATATAAAAAATATCACTTTGCATTTATTTTATGGTATTTTTAAAAAGAAGCCGTTTAATGACCAGTTTTTCCTTTGTAATGGAAGATTAAAAGCACCGTCTTAAGTATTTTATAACAGCGAGAGTGCATATTAAGAAGCAGATGATAATAAAACTTCTCTCATAAAAGATACCAAAATAAAAATGTCTTTTACTGAAATCTTAAGCTCCATTATAGCAGCTGTGATCAAAACAGAAGTATTGGGTGACAAAGAAATGCATCAGCTTATGGAGCATCCATTATTTTCCTCAACTGTTGTATTCGTGTCTTACGAATATCGCACGCTAGCTAATAGAGGACTTTCTCAACAGCCATCGAGAAAAACGGAGTACACATTGAATGGAAGACAACGCCATAAAGCTGAATATGTAGATGTATTCATACAGATATGTACATATGTGTGCACAATATAATGTGTATGTAATACATAATGCAAACATAACAAGGACAAATCTTATTTTATTGCATTGCTATTTATTTCAATTTTCAACTTTCATTTCTGTTTCTTTATACTCGATCTTCATACACTCCCATGAACACAACATTTTCTATTCAGTCGCAAATGTGTAACATCAATGTGTTGATGTCTATGAATAAGATGGTATCTATGCGTGTGTGTGCGAGTACATATGTGTGAGCCAGTATATCTGTCGGTGTGCACATCTTAATTCATTGCTTTTGTTGTAGAAGCTTTCATTGCTGTTGGTTTTTTTTCGTCGTCATTTGATTTTCTTTTTAAATATTTCATTTAATCTATTGCATTCATATATTCATTGCTCGTATTTCCTTTGTTGCCACATTTAAGGCTTCGCTGTGAGGCAGCGCGTGGATGCATGGACTCTTGTGCCAGGTCCGCAGTCTGAATGTATCTCATTCCCTTGTAGCTGCTACAAATGTATATGTGCTTAACATCAATGTCGACGGACACAAGCATTCAACTGCTACAGCATTTTGTTGCACCCACCGCTGAGAGCCGCACAGCAGGATATGAAAGAGATATACATTATAACACTACTTGTGTGTTGCGCAGCCAAAGTTTGGAAGAGCATTTTCTTTTAACTTCTTTTTACCACTCAATGGGATATCGTAGCTGTAGCTATTATTTGTTAAAATGTAACATGAAAGCTGAGGTGGTAGCCACCAGATCTTTTCAGTTACATTACACATCTCAGGCTACAAGGACAAACGTCTTAAGTGGAGTTTAAACAAAGACGGATTTATTCGTTACTGTTCAGTCCTCATTTGAAATTATGAAAAATCATCATTATTTGTGAAAGGTTATCATCATTTTTAGAAAATCACGTATTATCTTCAAATGAAAAATAGGTTCTCTTTTGTTAAAATTGTTTGTGTACTAAGGACACACGTTATCATCTATGTACGATTTCAAAATTCTGCTTATTTTGAAAGTCACATGAAGTTCTCATAATAGCGGTGTTTTAAAGCACTTAGGAAGGCAAATTCTTGGTACAGACACAATACCGACATTTCCAAATATGGCAATAAAAATGTCCAAATTTTAAAATACATATTGCAATTTGTACTATTTTTCCTAAAATACAAAATCAATATCATGGGTAGACTTTATCGCGATTGTTAGTACAGGCTACTATCGTTCTGATAATCTCGGGTTCAATCCTGCATACAGCCACCTATTATTATTTGAGTAACAGTCATTTTGATGTGTCTGACGAACACTTCTAGTAGTCGAGTAGTAGACAAGTGTTTCAAATGCATTCCGAACTGTGACGTTTGGAATCGTCGTTAATCTGTAGATCCCAATGAGTGAGTCTAAGAATAGAATGCGCGTAAGTTCATTGAATGTGAGAAGCTCTCTGCATCTTTTTGTTGGGATGCAAGAAAATTTGTTTTTTTTATCATGGGGTTATAGGATTGTCACATTGCTTTTCTTTCCTAACAGTAATCCTGATAAACTGCTCCTAAAAATCGTTTTTCTTCAGATTTTATGGTACTTCCTTAGTAATTTGTTATGGAACAAACATCCTTTTAAGATTTGGGACACATTAAGAGTAAATATGACTTTAAGTCATTTAGAGGATTGAATTATGCTTCTGTGTACTAGAGAAATTTTCCAATCCAATTTAATTTTCAAATAATTTCTAAGTATTTTGTTCATTTATTCGGGATGGAAACCATGAGTTATATGTCTATTCTGTAACTTCCTAAAGGAGTCCAAGAAGGGAAGTATAAGAAAGTACACAAAAACAAATGTCTAAATTATGTCGAGTTGTTATCGACATTTATTCAACAAAAGAGGTATTACCATTAAAAATGCGTCTTATTTACTCGGAGAATGTGATTTAATGCTACTGGACTTTGATATTGTAAAATGTCGTTGAAGATTGAAGTTAAACAAATAATTCGCAAAGGATGTGGAGCGTAACAGGAGTTGTCTGAACTTACAGTCCTAAACTATGGAAACTGCTACGACTAAGGTAACCACATTAATGAAATTGCTTTTCGTAACTAATGGAAAGTATTACGTTTGCTCACTAGAAAATGGATTTTGAAAAAATGTTAATCTCTAGCTATTTTATAACATTTTTAAATGGAAACTAATAATGAGCCAACCTTATTATAAAGCCTACCATGCGTATTTACCTTAGCATAAGGTAGGCTAACTAAAGTCTTTGCCTTTAAATAGAGTAAGATTAGTTGGGGCTTCAAAAGGTGCAGGAATCAATTTGTAAGCAAATAGATAAATGGAAGGCTTCAAAAGTTCGGCAGGGTTAAAGGCTATGTACTATGATAAGCAGTATGCAGTTTTATGATAAGATGTGTAGGTGTAGCTGAAAAATCTTTTTTCTTATGCACAGTAGTTCTTTATCCAAAAGAAATATCTGTATAAATATATTTGTAGTATTTTTCAACAGTCACGCCATTGAAAATCTGGTTCCTTCCATTGTCTATTTCATGAATGAATAGATGGTAAAACGTTTGTGGAAATAGCGAACAAAGTTTTATCATTCCAAACAGAAATTTTGTTGGCCCAAGTTTTTTCCATGATAATATCCCCCATCACCCATTCATCGTCTACTAAACGGGCGTATCAAAAGTGCCCTTTTGTTATTCATAACACTTCGAATTCACCGGTTTTCCAGTTCTCTGTTTGGTATTTTTGACTATTATTCGAAAATACAAATATTTCTGTTTAGTGAATAAATCGTGGAATTTTTGAGGGGGTTTATCTATAGGTGGGTTCAGTCCTTGTATGAATATATTTGGTCCTACTGTATCTAAGCAATTGCAGTCTTTGGATTCGTAATCAATCATATGAAAGCTAATTAATCAAATTCCAAATAAACCATCCTCTCTCGCGTAATATATCGACATAGTGTTTTGTTTAGTAAATGATGAAATGATTAAAGTGTGTGTCGATATATATTTTTCTAGCATCTACCAATTGGCTTATTTCTAATTAATAAACACTGATTAAAATTGAAATAAAAAAAAAATCGATTTGTCTTTGATATATTCAGTTTTTGTATCGCAGAAATTTCCAACCTGACTGGTTTCGATCTTTGGGCCTACGATTGTAAGGTTCTCAAAAGACGGACCAGCTCGAATCGATATAGATTTTTATGACGATCAAAAATACGATAAATGTACTTTACGGTTGAAACGGGTTTGAAATTTTTAACTTAGTACATCCCTAATTCCATGGTTGAGAGTGTAAAAGCGACAGCCTATAATGTAAGGGATTTAGTGGGTAGTCAAGTAAGAACTAAGAAATATTACTTTGAATTAAAAACAAAACATTATAATATATAAGTATGTTTCTTTGCTTCTATTATATTTAGTGCTTAATAAGATATTTAGTTAAAAATATTGTGGCGTAAATAATTGTCCCTGCATTTTGTCAAAATCTGTGTTCTGCGAAACCAATTTTTAGACATATTTCCACTTCAAAGCTACCATGAATAACATTTTTTTTCGATTTCCACTAGAAAGAAAAAGGTAGAGTAGAGATCAATAATTTCAAAATGGTTATGAGATTATCTTTCTGACTAACCTACATTTTAATATTGTTCATATATTTTTGCAACTTCGTCTTTAAATTAAACTCAAAAGTTCAATCTGACACGTGCTCATATACAAATGAAGAAACCTTATGTACTTTATGATTTATTTAGTACCAACGTTTGCTTTTTCCTTCTTCCATGAGCTTCCGTGTTTTGCACAATAACGCCACATGTCTATTTCTATTTTGTCTCCATCTAGCAATAACAAATTCTGTGCACACTTTCCGTCGTCTTTAGGTATCGTTTATGGGTATTGTTTGCTTATTTCTTTGCTGCCATTGTGGGCTTATAAATATTACCATTTTTCTCACTTTAAACAGATTTTACAGTCACTTGTGGGAATTTTTATTGGTTCTTTATAATACAAATGTATGCACTCACAGATACCATCATATTTTCACTACCACACACACGTACACAAATGTACCCTGCGAAAAGTCCTTGGAGTAGATAGAATACATGTTGTGTCGGTACAAATTTTCATCTTTTCTTTTACACATAGAATTTCTTATGAGATTTCTTTTTGGCTGTGGCACAAAAATGATTTTATTTTTTTATGCTCTGTGATATGAAGAAGTTTTCGGCTAGGTATTTTGGGTCAGTCATGAGGTAGGGTGGATCACTTAACTGTAGATGCATTTAAAAATGAAATTCACTTTTCGGTGCTATTTGCGTGAAGACAATATACTGTTATGTATTCTTCTGAACTTCGATCTAGCAGCTATTTGAATATACAGGGTGTCCGTCGGGAATGTATACTACTTTGCTTGTTTATAATTTTTGATTAAATGAAAGAGAATGGATCTTATATTGATTAATGTTTTATTTAATGTCAGCAATTATGTTAGCCTCACAAATTGCGAGTTATTTTGACAATATTTTTCATTACATTCTCACACATTTCACGCGGTATTTCATTAATTTCATTACGAATATTTTGTTTGAATTGCTCAAGCGTTTCTGGTTTGTTTGCATAAAGATCGCTTTTCAGATATCCCCACAAAAAGAAGTCCGGAGCAGTCAAATCAGGCGACCGTGGAGGCCAATCAACATCACAATTTCTTGAAATAACTTGTTGTAGAAAGAGGTCCCGCAGTAATTCCATTGTAATCCTAGCTGTACGCGATGTGGCACCGTCTTGTTTATACCACATATTAATCAAGCCCAAAACATGCAGTTGTGTTGTTAAAAACTTTTCAACCATATCACGATATCGCTTCCCATTGACCATTCAAAGAATTAAGGTCCACTGATTCTTCCTGATCAAATTGCACACCAGACTGTCACTTTTAATGGATGCAAAGGTGACTGATGAATAATTTGAGGGCTTTTTATTACCCAGAATCGACTATTCTGTTTATTCACATATCTATTCAAATTTAAATGTGCTCCGTCGCTCATTATGATTTTTTCATGAAAATCCGGGTTATCATGGGCGAGCTGTATCATCCTATCCTATCCTATCCACATGTGCGGCGGCGTAAATGGTCTTGTGGAAGAAGCTGTTGCGTCAAATGAATCTTAAGTGGAAACAAATGTAAATCCTTGTGCAAAATTGTGGCCAAAGTTGTTCCTTGAAGACCAAGCTTCTGAGCACGGCGTCGAATTGAGGTTGATGGATTGTTTTCAACACTTTCTTGAGCAGCAGTAATGTTTTCAGACGATCTTGCAGTACGTTGTGGTCCATGCTTGGCTCTATCAGCTAAAGACCCTCTTTCTTAGAAATTATTCACTACACGCGTGCGTTTTGTTAGCACGTTGTTTCTCCCAAAAATTTCACGTAACTTTCTCATCGTCACGGTAATCGATGGCTGATTTTGATAAAATATTTTAACGATCAAAACACGTTGGTTTATCGAATATTTTTCCATAATAAATTTGCCACGTCTCTACTTCACGACTGCCAAATACGAACTGTCAAGAAATGGCGGCAAAATAAGGTAGTATACCTTCCCGACGTACACCCTGTATGTGGAAGTGTAAATATTGCCACATTAGTGAATTAATATGATTTTTTTTAATTCGTTGATGAAAAAATAACTTGCTAATTCATTAGAAATCAGTACTAAATATTTGTAAAACTACATCAAATTTTTGTCGAATACAAAGAACGATGTGGTGCTCCATTACGTATTGAAAAATATATGTGATTCATGCGACTCTGGTAGTGCTGAGTATTCTACATACATAACTTATGGCAGCTTCGTTGTCTTCGGATGAACTGTGTACGATTTCATATGGTACAGGCTATCAAACGTCGAATTTTAAAACTACAGTTTATAGAATGTAGTAAATATTTGGAGCAAATGTAGCAAATATTTTGGCTATGGAAGAGATTGAAGGGAGCCATTTAAGCATAACATATTGCCTTTGCTGGATTTTCAGTTACAAATTTACAAATACACGCATAATTTGGAGCAGTCCCTACCACTGCTACAATATATCGCTTAGAATTAATAAATACTCGTGAATGATCTCCTATACAATACAGTGTGATCAAACTTGTCCAACATATTTAATGCAATAACAATTTAGTGCAAAGAGGAACAATCCTCTTTGAATCAAAATCAAGATTGATATTTGTACTCGTTATTATTTGGTAAAATAGAAAAATATGCAAATGCGTAGCGGACGAGAAATGTTGGCATTTAATAGAAAAATAATGAATCTATTCATGGTACGTTCCGAGCCTTAGTGGTAAAGTACATTCTTGTACATGCAGTAAAGTCGCATTTGAAGTGAAACAAAATGAAAAGCCAATTTCTTTCAATTTTCTTATTTGAAAATGATTTCTTAAATATTTGTTTCGAGTAGCAGTCAATTCGGTAATCATCCATAAGTATGACGCGTTTCGGACTTAGTTACAAGTCTATTTTCATAAGTTGTACGTATATACAGTAGTAGAGATCACCTTTCACTACACAAACCAACAGTAATCATATGCCGTTCACGAAAAACATTTGCATCTGCACAAATAAATAGTATGGTGTCCATCTGTAGGTGAAACATTTATGACATTTCGTTTTTACGGAAGCATGAACCACATTATTTTTACTTTACAATATGGCATCCAGAGAATGACGCAACATGGCATACATTTTGTGGCACAATTAGTTTATTGAAAGGAGTGTTGAGCGGCCGTGTAGCTTTCAGAAATTTGGCGATGTAAATTAGTCAACGAGATCATGTAACATCATTCCATTCAGTTATTGTATTTCTTTTAGAGTCACGTAAATTCATTAAAAATGGTCTAATAAACCACACATCTGAATGACTTTTAAGTTAATATCCATAATGAACAAATATAATAAAAAAAACCAGAGGCTGGAAATCGTTTTTATACAAAGTTGCCATAAATCAGTATCAATATTGTTAAAAGTGCATCAAGCCGCTATTCGGAATTGCTAGTGGGTTGCAGGCCCCATTTATAGAGAATACTAGCCGACCCGGCAAACGTTGTTTTGCCTTCAAATTTTAGCAGGAGCAGAAATAATTGCTTTTTAATTTATGGTTTGTATGGGAGGTACCACGCCCCATTGTCCAATCCCGCCCATATTTGCAGTAGCACTTAAGATATGTACACCAAACCTACGCACCAAATTTTGTTCAAATACCGTAAGCAGGAGCAAAAATAATTGATTTTTAATTTTTTGTTTGTATGGGAGGTACCACGCCCCTTTGTCCAATTGGACCGAATTGTAAATTTAAACCATCCCGGGCAACACTCAGACGCATATACAAAAATTTATGCAAAGCGGTCCAGCCGTTTAGGAGGAGTTCACTGACAACGCCCATACCGTAGAATTATATATATAAAGAAAAATATCTGATATTGCCGAAATTGCCTGTTTTTATGCTTATCATTATATGATAGTAATATATTCACTTAATTTTTCCTAAAAATGTTTATCTTAAACTGTAAATATTTCTGATTTTTGTAAAATTCTAGGCCCATCTCAGTATGCCTGTTCGTTGGTCCATGCGTCAGTCAAGAAAAAATGAAAATGTAGAAATTTTGAAGTAAAAAATGCTGAAATTTTACTTCTGACACATATTTTTTTAAGTTAAACATTCGACTGTTATGTTCATGTTGTGCTGCATATAAAATTAAGTAACCTTATCTCTATTAAATAATATTCCTTTCACCTCATTAACAAAATGTTAAGGTTCAATCCGTTTTTATTTCACCATAAACGGAGTTTAAAGAAAGTTGAACAGAAATAAGCAAATGTTTGAATGATATGCAAATATGCAGAAATATCAAACATTTGTAAAAGAAGTAAAAATAAGTAATCGAAGCTTAAATGTCTTAAAAATATTGCTTTGCTATTAAAGAAAGAAACTTGCAGTTTTCTTTTCGGCTTGGTCATTGGCATTTCTTTTTGAATTCCTTTAAACTTATGCGTTAAGAGGAATTAATTTTCGCATAGTTTGCCCGGAAGATATGGATAGATCGAAAGGAAAGGTAGATTAATAAAGCAACAGAGAGCAGTTGTTCATTAAAAGCAGTACAGAAATTATAGTTAGGCATACTGCCTAAGCTTCACTCAACGTCCTTTTACGTTAGAACAAAAATATGCGGAGTGCCAGGAATTACTACGTGCTTATCAACAAAGACTGTGAGTTAGTGCAAAGTAAAAGATGCTACATTATACTTACTAAACCTAATTATTATAGCTTACTTATAACATAATGTCTTTGGCTAATTTATACGTGAGTTACTCTAAAGTGTTTGGCCTGATGCTTACCAAGTTCTATTAAATTTAGCGCAGATGAGATGAAAGATATAAATCTATGAATACCTGTGTTAAAATAAGTAACTTGCATGAGAGATACCGAAAGGATGTGTTTTTTCCAGTTGATTTTTTTCACATTTTGCCAAACACTATGAAATTTCTAGTTACTGTAGTCTACGGATAAAAATTTACAGTGGAAAATGAAATTTCTATAAACTGATTATCTCATATAAGTTGGAGGGCACCAAAATAGATGCGCCAATATATTCAATTTTCATTGTCAGAACTATCGTAAAATTATCAAACGTATAATATGTGCCAAATTTGGCTAAGAATATATGGGAAGTTAGTCGATTTCTCTCTAGTTTCGCCATAATATTGAAAGTAATACAATGAATAAAATCTTGGATTGCTGCTGTTTATGATAAAGAGTTACGAATAGAGCGACACCAGAAGGAGTGTGGCAACGCGATCCCATTTCATACAGGGATCTTGTTTTACTAAGCCCTTAAAGTCGAATTAGGGCTTAAAATAGAAAAATTCAAGTTTGACTGAATTTAATGTAAAGAGATACAAAATATTAACCTAAAAATGTATGGTTTAAATTCATTTTTTGTATGGAAGGTACCAGAAAAAGAGTGGTTAATCGTTCGATTTTCTTAAATCTTGTCAATTGTCATAAAATAATACTGTTTACAGATTGGGAGTTACAGGAGAGAAAATTAATTTTAGAAAATCAGTCAATTGGCATGGGGGATACAGGGAAAGGTTGAACCGCTTTACAATTTCTGGTTATGATCTGGGAAAATATTAGACTGAGCCAAGTTTAAAGAAGATTTATAAAGATTTGTGGCAATTTTCGTTTCTAACAGCTCACTAACTAGCCAGATGGACAAAGGTTTGTGGTAAAAAGATTTTGAACTATTTTCTTGGGTGTTACTTTTTGACCGTATAACATGACATATACTTCTATTCCTCTGAGTGAATTTATACCAACAATTACTTTGAAGAACTGGAAAAATCGTTTAACCTTTAACGTATCCATATATTATATAAAAAAATTATGCCAGTGAAAGGCTATTGCGTTCAGAAAATTGGCTTACTTTCCGATCGACCCATTTTATTACAATTTCTTTCTACTAACCACAATCAGTAAGAAATTATTTTTTCTTTATCAAAATAAAATATGAAATGTAAACGTTAATACAAATTTCAGTGCAGCACTCAATCTTTTATTCTAACCGCAGGGTATTTCTTGAATCTATTTGGTCTTTTAGCCAAGTTCTTTTTTCATGATTGTCTCTTGAAAGGGTGCCTTTGGTGGGCGCAAAAAAAAAATTCTTTTTCGTTTTCTTAAAGTTCAAGTTTCTTATTGGCTGGCCGCGTTTGTATGGTTTCTTTTATGCAGGCACATTGTTCTTTTTGTTTCCGTTTTTCCACCAGGCTCGCTGTGATGTGCTTTTAATATGAAAATGGCTAAAATATGAAAATTTGAATTTATGCTTCCCCCAGAGCTGGCTAAAGCCAATGCCTTTGCTTCAGTCGAGGCAACTGAGCTGGCATGTTCTCGAAATTAGAATTTACAATTTTGTTTTAGCCAAAGTAAACGATGCCTTTTTCCCCAAAAGGGACTGCGAGGCAGACTCTATGGTTAAAGTGGCAACAACGTATGGGAAGAGTGTGGTGTTGCTCGGGGAGGTGATGGAGTCTAAGAAGACGTTGAAGATATTACAATTTTTGTTCTGTTTTTTTTTTTTTTTTTTTTGTAACGAGAAAGGGTAGGGCTTGTGGAAAGACGGTTGTCGTGTGGTTTTGTACAGTTTATTTGTTGTTATGGCCAAGCTGATGGTGTTGGTACATATATGGAATTGTTATTTTAAAGGCTGTTGTCTTTGATTTTGTTGTTTGTATGCTGGAGATTTACCCTTCCAAAATTTTTCGGTTACTGGCTTATAGAAAGCAAATGCAGCCAATTTAGGTTTACTTTGTATGCACTTAGCGGTTATAATGGTGTGCTTTGCGTTTATCTGCACTAAGATTTTCTGATGTACAGTCAACTGCCCAAATATTAGGAAGGAAATATGACGGAAGTTATATCATCAGCACTCACAAGGTTGCAGTATATAATGGAGTTGGATTTTAGGTGGAAATTCCAACCACCACTACCAAATTTGCTTATAAGACTTTACAGAGGCACATAATTTTTTTTCATAAACTAGGGGCGCGATGGCCACTGCATGCGATTTTTCTTTCTTTGATTTCTGATTTTCAGTTTTCATAGCACACCGTTTTAAATATTGTCACATTTTTAAAACAAATTTTGATTACGCTTATGGATTATCTAATTGGTCAAACACGCGTAAAATATTTTGTCTTTGCCAGTGCTTACGTGTGCACAGCCTGAATGGAAGAAACTTATTTGTTCCCAAAAATCCTTAATTCAAATGCTTTCTTCTAGTTTTGCATCAAATACGGATAAAAGCTATGCATCCGCATCAGATATGTCCAATCGAGGAGCAAACAATTTGAACGTTAAAAGAAAGAAGAGATAATTAAGTAATTTTAATGAGTTTAGAAGTAATTAATCGAATTTAACATAGCAGCATGTTTTGATTTTTCGAACTGGGGTAACTTGTATATTCAAGAATGAAAACGAATACGATACCATCGTGATATCGGAAATCATGACTAGAATTTGATGTCGAAGTCAAAAATTACCAAACAACGGAATGTAGCTCTTATCAAATCAAGAGCAACGATACATTAGAGTCGGTCTCCAAATAGGGATGTAATGCAGAAAACCCCAACATGACAGCATTTGGGGGAGTGGCAAAGAAATTAAAATGTAAACAATCATCTTTGACTAATTTTTAGTCGTAGGACGCTAGCGGCTTAACTTTTTTTCCGACTGATCGTTATGTACATACTTTGTAATGAAAGTACAATTTACTATGTTTTATTTTCTAAGTTCCTTCAGTAGTACAGCAAATGTTTAGAACTCGCCCTCGCGAACAAGTTGTCATTTAACTGTACTAAATTTATTAGTACTTTTAAAAGTCGGCCCCGATTTATTCAACCTCACTTAAAAAGTGTTGTAATATTGCTATTTTTTTGTTGCAGCATTTATCGTTTGCTGAAATATGACTTGTGGCTCGCCTTGGCTTCTAGAGCAATTTTGTAAAGTTTCCCTTTGTTTTGCTATTGTTCACATCCTGCAGTTGGCAGTCAGTTGGAGGGAATTTTCAACAAACGCAGCTGCAATTGCCGCTGTCGCTATTTTGGTCTGGTGGTGTTTTTTTATGTCATGGCTGCATGGCTGTTTTTCCTTCCTCAACTCGTTACAAGATTATTTTTGTATTTCTTTGAAATTTGCTTTGTATATATATATATATATATATATTTGTATATAACGCTACGTTTAACGCTTCTGTCGTCATTCCAAGAAAATGCATTATTTTCTTTTATGTTGCTGACATTTTCGATTTTGGTTTGAGGCTTTTTATGCCAAACAAAGAAAAAAAGGAGAAAATCCACTGTACTAAATATTTGTCAATAATACATATTCTCATGATTTCACTTTATTGTGCACAAATTGAATGCATTTTCCAACACTTTGTTGTGAGTCAGCCCTAAGTATCTAGGAAGGATCTTCACACATTTGCCGTTTTGTTCTTAGCTTTTTGTTTAGGCTTTTAGTCGTTGTTTAAATGAAGTGCCTGATATTTGTGTTTGTTGCTTCTGTGGATACTGAAGAATATCCTGTGATGATGGTGTAATCACAAGGAATTATGTGCATAAGTGATAAGTAATAGACCAGAAGATAATGGAAATACAATTGAAATTCCCTTTACAGTGGGTTTGCTGCTTTTTACTGAGTTGCGTTGAGGACAGCAATGACCAAAGTGTAATAAATAAATAAGCG
Organism: Philornis downsi; assembly: GCA_019455685.1. Lineage (NCBI taxonomy): Eukaryota > Metazoa > Arthropoda > Insecta > Diptera > Muscidae > Philornis > Philornis downsi. The sequence goes on along the minus strand of JAHXMU010000135.1, from coordinate 1,446,277 downwards.
GGACAGTAAACAGCTTAGATTGGTTAAAAGTTGACAGCACTTAATTTTTGTTTCATTGTTAGAACGACCATTAACGGTAATATTTTGCATGCTTAAAATATTGATATTTATTAGATAGTTTTGGAGTGATTAATTCCCGTTTTTAGTTTGGTTCTATGATTTTTGTTAACTCCATTGAAAATGTGATCCCTTTTACGTTGTGTTTTATTTACTAAATCACTTAACTTATCCAAATGCGATATATTTCACATTGGAGCTTTGATTCATACACATTTGTAGAGGAAAATCTTTCCACATTAAACGACTACATATTGAAGACATTTCGGTGCAGAAATTGAAGGCATATATAGGCACAACCTTTCGATCTGGACCATAAAAAGGGCTATAATTAGACATTACTAAATTCGATAATTGTGTGATTAGCCGTTTGGTTGATGTCAATTGTCTATTCTTCGCCCCATTGGACTTGTGACGGCCATTAAAGACTATGATATGCACACAACCTACCACCCACTCAGATCAGATAGAACTCAAAACCATTGAAAATGATACAGTCCTTTAAGCACAACATTATTTGGGAAGTAGCTAAAATGGTTTTAACTAAAATGGTTTTAACTATTTGTATTTCTCCACCAACTTCACCTGCTAAGTATTGTCAAGCCCACAAAATGATTAATATTGCCAATGAGACGCTAGTATGATTATAAGGATTAATTTCGTAGCACATTCAAATATATGTTTTTCCCATATATTAAATCAATTAATTTTAAAAACTAGCAAAACTTACATCCGAATTAACAGGAAGAAAAAAAATGTTATTGAAATTTATTCCGCAGCTAATTTCACAATTTTTCATTTTAATAATCAGTATCAAATTTTGTACATGGAACGTTACTCAAATAAAGGGTGTCCCAACAAGAACGCAAGATTTAAATTTGGCGCCATTCGAAGTGTCATTGTTTGACATATGAACAATTGTTATTGCTTGCTAGTAGAAGGTACGAGGTAGTAAAAATGGAGCGCTGCATGAATGAACAACGCATTCTCATTGTGAAATTGTTTTACCAAAATGGTGAAAGTTTTGCGGCTACACAATAATGCTCCAAAAGAGTCAACTGTAAAGAGATTAATGTATAAATTTGCCAAAACTGGGTCTGTTAGTGATGTAAACCAACAACGCGCCTTCGACCAGGTCGGTCGACCGAAAATGTCGCAGCTGTACGTGATGATGTCGCTCAAACTCCATCCACCTCAATTCGACACCGAGCTCAACAAATTGGTGTCTCCAAATCCACCATGCAGAGAATTTTGATGAAAGATTTGCATCTTCATGCACACAAAGTTCAATTGACTCAAGAACTGAAGCCAGCTGACCATGGACAGCGAAATGAGTTCGTTAATTGGGTATTGGAGAGACAACATGAAAATGTTGATTTTGCCGATAAAATCATCTTCAGTGACGAGGCCCATTTCCATCTTAATGGCTTCATCAATAAGCAGAATTGTCGCATTTGGGGTGAAGTAAATGCATCCACAACGTGCCGCTGTGTGGTGTGGGTTTTGGACTGGAGGAATCAATGGACCTTTTTTCATGAAAATGAGGCATCTCAAGCGCAAACAGTCAATGGTGTTCGGTATCGTGAAATTATAACCAGTTTTTTCGTGCCTAGAATTGAAAAAATGAATGTGGAGGGCATGTGGTCTCAACAAGACGGCGCCACATGTCATACAGCCAGGGAAACAATTTAATTGCTTCATCAGTCAATTAAATCTTGCGCTCTTGTTTGGACACCCTTTGTATTGCGGCTGTTATCGGAAATATTTGGAGGTGCATTCTATTACATTTAATTTCCATCTATTTTTTTGTCCTTTTCAACAAAAATGATATACATCTATATTGTTTTACTTTGTTTCAAAAAGACTAAATGAAAAAATATGAAATAAAATGTAAATAAGGGAAAAAGAAATCACTCAATTTATGTACAAAATATGTAATTAAAGGATGGAAATTTTCCATATACGATAACTTCAAGCCTTGTTTAAAAAACAGAGGGAAAATCTCGAAGTTAAAAGAAACAGTTCAAGTTGATAATTTTCAATTTTAATTTATTTTGAAAAAGAATTAAAAGGCTGCGTAGAATCGAAGCCAGAGGACTCCTGTCCTCTTCAATCTCTTGTAGACTCGATTGTGTAACAAATTTAGTTCGGTATTTTCCATTCTAAATGTCCATATCTCTGAATGATTAAAATTTTTTAATTTGTTGTTTCGACTCCTCTATATATTCAAAATTAATTTCTGTTAATTTATATTTGTTAGTTGGTTATCGGTGTTGAATTAGTTAAGCATGCGTTCGTTTTGTCCTAAATGTAACTGAAAGGTATAAATGCTGAATCCCAATTCGTTTTCAAATAAGCGTATATTAGGGTGTGATTTTCGGTACAATCAAAATCTTTTTTAGAAAATAAAATCGTGTTTCACTCATTTTATCAAAGGAAGGATAGCTCCATATACGAGAAGAGTAGCTTTGTTGGGCTCTAAACACAACTAAGGAAAGTTGTCATTTAACATATAATGATATATTACTCTCACATTGAACATGTCATTGATTTTCTTCTCTGACATGTTTTTATTTTCCGCATTTTTCTGCCGACAAGTAAACTTTTTTTTTTCTTGATTTTCCCTTTCTGAACATCACTATTTCAGATTTCTGCAGAATAAATTTTAGTCTCCATTCAGTACTAAATGTTCGGAGAAACTGAAACATTTTCTGTTGTGTGATAACACAGTCATGACGAAAATATCGTCCACATACCTGAACAGCCATATGTTTAAATCATCAGTGCTAAGAATAGTAGTAGAATCACCTAGATGAGAGCATTAAATTTACGTCACTTGCCGAGACGTTTATTCCACATAACTTTTGTACTAGCAAATTTCGAAATGTTTCATCGAATATGGGCAACATTGCATTGCAATGGAAAGCTTCGCCAACATATACGGAATCTAAAAAATCATTATATTACTCTGCTAGTTCATCAGGAGCATTTTTAATGAACGCCTAATGAATTCTGTAAACGTCTGAAGCTCTGTTCATTTTCTTTTCTAGCAAACTCACCATTTATTCCACAGAGTACTATTCGACATTTGTGAAAGATTCAACAGAATTTGGAAGTACCTCAAAATTTCCATAGCTGTAGTTTGTGGGCAATGTTTACTAGAAAATGTGCGGCCTGTCTGCTGTCGGGTTAAGGAAGATTTCATTACGCTGACCTATTGCGTATATTTGGCATATGAATTGTCTACTCCAACGTTTGCCTTGCTCTGTGTAATCGGATGGATAGCTATTGCCAATAATGAAAGCCAAATTACAGTGTATTGATGTTACATTTTGTTACATAACCTGCTTGTTTAGAACGAAATAAGTACACCCAATTACACCCATATCTAATCTATCTTCTGCAATGCCGATTTGAATTCCGAACAATTTGAGAGTGTATTGAAAATACTGCTAGGAATTACTGTTATGCTAAATCATTTTCCTTTGCACATAAAGTAGGTACAGTTGTCTGCAAGAGAAAAATATTGGGAATTTTTCAATTCTAATCTATTTATCTCGCATCTTGTTGTTTCGTTTTATCTTTTTGTGTTTACCAATTTAACGAAAAGGAAGTAACAGGCTTAGTCCCACATTTCATTTTTGTGGAACTTCAGTTTCTTCACATTCCCAGTGAGTAGAAACTAATTAAGTTTACACACTGCTAGGCTTTGTTTCATGTCCCAGATGAATTATTGGGATTTATGTAAAGATGAAAGCTAAAAACACAAATAAATATTAAATGAAATCATAACAATGCAAAATTTAAATTCCCTCCGAAGCTAACAAATATCGCCAAAAACTGAAACACTTCAGTTGCCAGGCCTAAATTAACTAAAGTGCGAGTGAATATGAGAGTATGCCTATTAGTATTCACAATTGTGGAGCCGTGATTATGAGTTGAAGAAACTGTATTGTATTTAAGGGTTCATGTACGAGCATATTTATGCCCTTTTTTCTTGACAGGCTTTATTCTGTTAGAATTTCATTTCAACTTTTTTTGTATGAATGTCGTGTTCTCTGTGTTCTCACCTGAAGGGTTTCTGTTTCGCTACTACTGCTGAGCCCATATGTACATATAAAACATTATATTAATATTATATTGATTTTTAATTTCGAAATTGCTCAAGTTCAGTCAAAATATTATACTAATCCTTAAGTTCGGGAGCCGTGTTAACGTTTCGTTTAGTGGCGTTTAAATATGTGACTTTTTTCTTAAGTCCGGGAGCCGCGTTAATGTTCTGTTTCGCTTTGTTTAACCACGTGACCTTTTATCCTAAACATTAATTGTTAAATATATAAAATTGGAAACACACAAGCTTTACTTAAAGAGCGATAAAATCCATCTCTAAATGTATTTCTGAAACCTAACATGAAAATAACATTACAAAATTGTTTGGATAAATTTGGAGTGAAACTTTTTATGAAAATATTTGAAATCTCGTTCGGCAATTCTCTTTTGTGAAGGGATACATACTGAGGCGATTTTGATGGATGGCTCCATATGTTTTGTTAATCTAGAACCAACTCTTCTGGTCTCGTTATAACACTGCATAGTGTTCTGTACAGCAAGACAGGCAAGTTTAAAAGGGTCATTTTAGGCCTTTGTCATTCAATCCTTGTTCAACGGTAGTCCATAATAGTAGTCGTTTTTAGGAAATAATGTTCTTCTAATTTGTAGGTTGCTTTCAAGGTACCTAGAGTCATCTACCTTGGGAAACTTATATGTGTCTACTTTCATGGAAAACTTCTAGTGAGTCGTGTTTTTCTTCTCAAAAAAAAAAAAACTTAATTTTATTCTTGTTTACTGGCATTTTCTCACTTTTTGCCTCGTCCTTTTTGCACGAGAATGTTACCATAACATTTCGAAATTTTTGGTCCATGATGTCTATATATCATCTGCCTAAGCAAGTAACGTATAGATTTTTATCATAGAGAGTACTAATTGACCGTCTGGTTCTACATGAATCTTATAATAGACAAAAAAAGTCAGTTTTATTTGCCATCTAAAAAAATAAGTACTTGCTAAAATGGTTCAATAAAATTTGGGTATCTTTCCTGAAGACTTCATATCAGTTAGCGTTAAAGACATATAAGTTATGTAGGAATGTCAAATTCGATCATGGCTTAGTAAAATTTTCGGCAAAGTGGCATGTGCTGATTTGTTTTTTTTATAGGGTAGCAGTAGACATATTACGTGATATAGTATTCGTCGAGGTTTGTGCATAAATCAGCGCGACAAAAGACGCTTCAACCTGATGATAATTATGACTATTCTGTCCCTTACTGATCTAGACCGTGTGATAATGTGCCAGTTTCACTAAATCGATATTAATAGAAATACACCGGTTCACTACTTTTTTAAATATTCAATTCGATAGTATCGATGTACCCGGGAAAAAATATTAATTGTCGACCGATTCTCACTAGCAGAGAAAAAAAAAATAAATAAACGTATCCTGATTAATGTCACATTTCTTCTTTCTATTTTTCCAATAAAATTGTAAAAATTACATATGATATAAGAAAACTACGTTGTCAATATGTTGCCTCATTCGTCAGTATAACCGCACAAGAATAATAACTTTTTTTTCTCTTATTTCTTCTATCATATTTACACTTAAAAAATATTTATTAAATTTTAATATTTACAAATTTTGAGATATAACTAGAAGTTAATTTTTTTTCAAGTAAGAATCGTTTTCCATGAAGGAGAAGACAGTTAAAGGAAAAAGATAGGACAAAACCTTTTAAAAAATCAAAAAAAAAAAAAAAATTTGAGTTTTATGCCTCGACAGTATTAGTTAACGGCATTAGTTCATACAAAATATCACAGGTATTCCTCTAAAGTTCTTATCAGTCTATGGGTTGATAACTTGTTTTGGTTTTCAAATTTATAATTTATTCTGGCAATAAAGTTATGTAGCAAGTCTTCCTTACTTGAAGTTTTTTGAAGTGAGTTTTGGCACATCTTTTATACCAGACCTGACAGCCATATGTCATTGTTGGTCAAATGCACATCTTGTACAACAGCAGTTTATTTTTGGTGTTTAATTGTGATCTATGATTGATCAATAATAACTTGTTAAGATTGCTTCCTAAAAATGTGTTTTCGTCTAAAGTGATAGAGCTACCGGCAATAGAGAAAAGTCGTCTCCTAAGAATCTGATGTGACGGAAACATGTAAATATTTCATATTAATATTTATATAGAAAAACTGGACATTTGGTTTTCTTTCCAGAAAACTGTCTGATTAGCCAATATATAAAAAAGAGAAAACTGCCTCTGAGATTGAATTTGCAACACTCATCATTTTTTATCACCAAATTTGTTATTCTTGTATAGCAATTGCATTGTGTTGCTTTTGTCAAGAATTCGAATCTATGCTGTGCTAGAAAGCGATAATGTTTGACTTATATATGTTGGGACTATAAGCCAGTTGGGTAGAAATACTCCACTAAAAAGGTCGGACATCCCAGTTGCGTATCATTAAAGTGTGGTACCTACAGCGTTTGAGGATATTTTCAGTTTTAGGTTGTTTCAAATATTTGCTTTTTAGTGTGTTTTTACAACAAACTATTTTTGGGGATGAGAGGCTTATAAATGAAATGAGATGACATTTCATATTAATTTTTATATACAAAATTTTGGTGTCTTTCCAGTTTAGAATGGAATGCATACAATAACCTTATCTGGTCTTTAGAAAAATCGACAAAACTAAGTTTGTTCTTTATAGGTATAAAAAGAAATTCTTTAAAACAAAAATTGCAACTCTTATTTGCTTTTGCCGTCGAATTCGAGTCCGTTACATTATATATTCTTGTTGCTCTTAAATAATTATTACTATCAATTAATTGCTCTATGTTAATCAATATAATAAGAAGAATAAATATTTCAAACTACCGATATTGCCCACTAAAAATCCTGAAGCAAATAAGAAGCCTTTCTAAACGTTAGCTGTAGTTGATAGCACAGCTAGTAACTGTAGTAAATTATCACATTTATTCTGGTTTAGTTTGCTACGTTGATAACTATGGTATTGGGTTTATATTTGTCCTGGTTATAAACCATACGGATGGAAGCATCTTTTCAGTGCCTGGACATTTCGGTCCCATATCCTTAACCTTTTTTTCTATCTGGTTCAATATTTGTATATCTATATATTTGTTGGGATATCACAAATATTTTTATGCAATATGCGAAGGCGTTGGATGCAGTTTATTTTAACATTTCTCTTTCATGGTATCTTATAAACCAACAATATTGGAATATCGAATGTCATTTATGAATTCATCATCATTTAATTCAATATCGTAATTCATATTGTTTAGTTCTCCACTTGAACGGCTTTTGTTGTCACTACTGGTGGAATATGCACCTAAAAACATTTCATTTGATCAAAACAAGAAGATGGAATATAGTGAAGAATTTAGAGTCGCTTTCTGTTTCTGGACCAACAAAAAAGACACATTTGATTTGGTTCGAAGGTTCTCATTTTGTTCCTTAAAATAAAACAAATAATACACGCTAAATTTTCTGTCAATTCTTGAAAAATCTGTAAAAATTTGTTTTTATGGCTGATTTATATTCCAGTAATTACAGTTTAGTTCCGTATAAGACAACATTACAGTCAGTTTTATGTCTGATTTATATTCCAGTAATTACAGTTTAGTTCCGCATGAGACAACATTACCGCCAGCGTATTCCTGTGTTGTAGAGAATATTGGGCATGAATATTGAAGTGGAATTAATGAGTTTCCAATTGGCATTCCTTATTCCAGGTATTTACATCAACAATTTAAAACCCATTTCAACTTTAAATGCTGTTGTACCAAATACAAGAATATATTTGAAATGTTGTTTGTCTTGACAGGCATTAGCAACAACACGAAACATAGAACAAAACAAAAAAAAAGAGAGTTTTCTGTACCAGTGGAATAAAAAGAACACATTCCGAGATACTAATAAATGTACCATAACGTTGTTATGCATATCAACAGTTGTACATGTAATTAAAAATGTATACAAAAAAATAAATAAATAAAAACAGAAAATCTAATTTAAAAAACCCAAAGTAAATGCTTTTAAACTCCTCTCTTATGCAGTACTATTCTGTGGTTATCTTTCTCATCTAACCTTTTAAGTAGGCTTTAGAATTTTCAACAACTCTCCTCCTAAATGTATGCTTTTCAACCTTTTTTTAACAAGCATTACTTATACATTCAAAGCCTAGCTGATGATGGTCAATGGCATTTAACCCCATTTTCCCTTTCATTTACACATACATATTTAAATAGGGATTTTTATGTGCGTGCTGTCTTTTTTTATATTAATTTTTGCGTTAAGTTATGAATTTAGATTAATTACAATTAAACATAATTTCTGGCTATATATTCATCATTTTTATGTGTTGCTGTTCCGTTTATTTGTTTTGAGTTGCGTTACTAAAAGGATCCATTATAAACTCATCCTATGAAAAGTATGATAAATGAAAATTTTGTTAAAACCTTTTCTCCACAGTATCTACGGAATTGACAGTTGTCTGTGTTTATGATGTGATAGGGGTATACGGAAATAATAACAGAGTCTAGATCAACAGGGTCTTCTTTCCCCAGTAATTATTCCAAGCAGTTATATGAATTCGTTTCCCAAAGAGAACTTTTTTTATTAGCTTTATTACACAGTGCCCCAAAGGGACCTGTGTAAGTGTTTGGGATTTCTATTCAATATTAGGGTTTATTTGAGATACTACAACCCGAAGGCAGAATACAAATGTATTTATCACTAAAATGTTGGAAAGTGTCAAGGAACAAAAATTTTGTCTGGTTTTGAGTTATCGGCAATAAAAATTGCGCAATTATTTGACCCAAATTTGTATTCATTCCTTTACAGCAGTTTCACATTTCTTGCAAAGAGAGACTGTTTTAAGTTTTATGGGATCAGGGGAATTTCTGCTTAATAAAAGTGCAACATTCCAATGATTGTTTCAGAAGAATGTTTTAGTTGCGCTGTAAAATAAGGCTTCCCGTAAAAAATTCTCTGGAACACTACTATATTTGTCGCCTCCGTTGCTCTTAGTTTCTTCAGAATATTGGAAAATGTGATCAAATAAGATTTCGCAAATTTTTGATTTTTCATCTAGTTGGAGAGAGTATTAAAAGATAACTAAAAATATTCTTGTTTCAAATATTTTAAATATTTAACTTAAACATTACTATTGTTGCTCGTCTTTGTAACTTTTTGCATTGACTGGCAAGAGACTTTTACAAACTTCCAGGAATTTTTTCCTATAAATGGGTATGTTAAATAATAAATAAACCAAAATCTAATATATTCCATGAATAAATATTATACATTTTGCAAATTTGAAGATGTTTCTGACATTTGCTGATTTAAATCTTTATCACTCACTTTCGTAGCGACCGGAACATGTCTTTTGTACTATTTTGCAGCGTGTGATAAATATTAATAATTCTAAGCACTTCTGAACTTCTTTCCAAATTTGTCACCTCAAGCTTGTACAGATTTCAAATGCCCAGTTTTAAAGCAAACTTTTTATGGCTCCAGTCATAAATAAATGCATTTTGATGTCGTTACTACTTCCATGTCGGTATACAAATAATGACTGAAACGTTGACTACACTCTTCACTAATGATGATATTTTCCGGCGCATTTTTATCTTCAATTGATTCATCCTCTTGCGTCACAACCCAAAATTCTGCATTATAAATTCCCTGGCATGCTATGGGTGAGATATTGGAAAGCTTCTCACATTCATTAAGCTTTCAAAGTCCATAGCATTATCTATTTTCAAGCAATTCAGTTTTCCTAACTAATGAGCCTGCTAAGCCAACAATATTATCTATTTACAAGGGATTTACTTTTCCCAATTTCCAGGCTGACTTCATTATTGAAGTTTTTTTAACGGGAAAGTATACAGTCATCCACCTCAGCAGATTGTCAGTTATTAACTTCTGCGCACTATCTTAAGCAAGTACACTTTTGTTTATCAGAACAATTAACTTATTTCTTCATCGTTTTCAGCCAAATTTTCTTTTGTTGACTCCGTCTCAATGTTTGAGAAGACGCAGTATTATCTCGCGGTTATCGAGCAATATTGTCTATATCGCCAGATGACGCAAATATCTTGTAGCTTTCAGTGAAGTTGGTAGCAATCGAGGTTACTGCGGTCTCGCTCATAATCACCAGCAAAGTATGCATGCTCGTATGTTAAAAAGGTTGACATTCTGTTTAAAACCCTGTTTAATGTAAATTATCCTGTCTGATATAAAAAATAGTAAAAATAAATACATTATATTTTCAACAGATGTATATCGCTGTGTATAAGTGTGAATGGATTGCGCTTGGTGACATTAGAAAGGTTTCTTACTCAAAAAACAACTTACGACAGTTCTGTGATTGCTCGACCCAGTACGGTTTGAACGCGCATTAAAAATTGACAACAAATTCAGAAAATATGCCATATTTTACAGTTTTTCTTCGATAAAGGTAAAAACCCCAAGCTAGCCGGCTGAAAATGTGAATAGTGTTTATGGTCCTGATTTTGTAATAGCCAATCATGCTGATTCTGTTAATTCGTATGTCAAATTTGGCCTGGAAGACCAAGATCCAAAAATTTTGAGAAAATAATGGAAATCGTCAAGTTCGATCGTTAGGCAAGATATCGATTGGCTAAAAGCTAAACACTGCAAAAAATTTTGTTTGAAACTTCTTGAATAAAGTTGGATACAAAAAGAAAAGAATCTACATCATGTGATTTAACACAAAGAAACTTTATTGAACTTATTTCCATCTGTGAATCACAGCTGAATTGCAAAAAATCCGATCCACCTTTGAAGCGGATGGTGACTGGTAATGAAATATGGGTCACTTACTAAAACATCAATTAGGATGAGCCTTAAATCATTGGACTTGTAACATTAGCATATTGGCAATCCAATAGTTGATCGGGTCTGTTTTTTACTATAACAAATTGTATTCAATTTGTTGGTTTTTTAGGCCACCGTAACCGATTCTACTGTTGGAGATACCAACAGCCACTGGGCTCACTATAAGTTGTGACTCAAGCTAAGTCCGATGTCTGATCCGCAAATATTTACACTAATGTCAAACAGCTTTAGTTGCTTTCAAAATTCTACAAAAAGAGCGCTGGAATTATTATAAAATATCGGCATTTTTATTTGTCACATGAGCATGACCTACTCTCGACTGTCGGACATATTTGCGTGAGTTGGAGGTTCTGCACAACCAACATATCTTTCTTTCAACTGCGAGCACTTCGCTGTATCTGAAAAAAATTTCAAACTGAAGTTTTGAATCGCATTAAGCAGATCATCTAAAAATAGAGCGCGTGCAAGCTCAGTGAATGTGACAGGCCCATTCATACGCCATTCATGATATGCAAGGGAATTTGTTTCTTTTTAGCTTTAAGCTTGTAATTTCAACAACTACAAACATGACATACTTTCAAATTACTTTGAGAGGAGATGTATTTTAACATTGCCCTTTCTTATTTTTATTGAATTAACATAACGTATATGTATACATATATATACTACATCAACACCTCCTACCCATTACGTAGGAATTATTATCATAATATGGTTTTAACGTTTCGTTGAATTAATCTCTCTTTTGTTAACTAACGAATGTTTGAAACTTCCCGGGAAGGTCGTCATGACAGTAATGCAAATCACGTACGAAAGCTCTACATTATTATGTCAAGCAGAACGATTTGCTGTTTGATGATCAGAGCAGGAAAATACTTGAGTTGGATGGTTTCAGCGGCGGAACCATGCTTTGAATATTTCTTAATAATATTTTATGTAAAGAGATTTTCGTGAACGTGAAGTAGAACATTTAGCTCAGAAGAGAAAGATATTATTGGAGAACGGAGGATAAATGTAAAATAATGTAACATCTCGTACTCAAACACCCTGCCTCCTAATGTTGAATGATACGATATTTAAAACTGGGCTTCAATTAGAATATGCGATCTGTAATATTTGAAATTTGACATACTGCTGATCCTATTTTTTTCTCTTCAGATCAGTGTTATAACTTTATTCTATTTATTTATATACAATAATTGCATTTCTTCTTTCCTCTTCCATATCATTATAAGCAAAAATATAATTGTATTAAATTTTGCCAGATTTTAATATCAAGACCATTTCTTTGTAAATAATTACAATTCGTAAATGTTTAATCTATTTCAAGATTTTCACACCGCAATAATACCATCATATTTCTTCTACAAAAATGTGGAAACTTTCAAACCAGTTGGGAAGAATTGCTACACTATTTGAATTTACATTCTTCTGTTATCTTTATCTGGGATTGGCTGACTGACTGCCTTTTGTTCCTCCACTTGGCACACTAGTTTGTGCAACAATTTATGAACGCAATTTTCCGATTCATTTTCCTGCCACATTTGGTGGTTCGTTCGCTCGTTCAAACAACTCAGTGACTGAGTGAGTGCATTTGTCGATTATATTCATATTTCATAAATGTTCAGTCTCTCGTTCATAACCACCAAAATGTTATCCACAAAATTCATCACACGTACTTTTTAGTATGGTTTAGACAAACCGATGAGCAATGCAAAGTTGCGAGAAGAAATGAAAAAAAAAAAATATAAAATTTTAAAACGCTTTTTGTTTGCTCTCTTTTCATACAAGCTATGAAAACGAGAACAAAAGAGACAACTCAGAAACAATTGCGGTGCGGCACAGAGACGCAAAAGATTGAAAAGCTAAAAACTCAACTACGTTAAGCTTTGAAAATGTGAATATAATCTTCACTTGAAGCACTTGAAGTTAACCGCAGTGAACTGAGCGTACATCTTGAACTTTAACCTCAAACTAACCTTAAGTGAACTCAAGAAGTGCAGCAGCAACAGCAGCAGAAACAATAACAATTTATAAAAAGAAACGCGACTTGAGAGATTTATTACACAATGTATTCAAGAAATGTAGAGGTATGTGTATATGTATGTGTGAGAGAGTGAGCGTTTCTGTAACCATTATAGTTGTATTGTGTTAACGTGCCTACTGGAATGATTTTGAAATACTTATGGTTCTTTTATATGCCTCCTGTGTGGTGGTCTAACATAGGATTTATGGCATAAATAATAATTTCGAAGTTCGGGAAGTATGGTAATTTAGTTCCACATGAATGCGTCGGGAAAAGCAATATATATTTTTTAATTTAGAAATGAAAAAAAAATGCAAAGGAGGAAAGTGATTTGAAGGACGATGTTTCTTACAGTTGACTACAGTTAATTGTGTCTTAATATCACTATTGAGAGTTCTACTCTACTTTACCACATGGCTCGAAACAATCTTAGTTTAATTTATAGTCTATTAGAGTGCAGATAGACCGCATAAAATATTCCAATCTTTTAGGGGTATTATATTGATATCAAATACCCCTTTTATTCGGATATTTTGTTCTAGAGTTGCTTCAAAATTACTTTTTTTTTATCCAAATATTCGACTTTTGATTATTTAACAAAAAAAAGGAAATAAATGACGGTTTACCTGATTTCATTTATAAAATAAAGCTAAGGAGAAAAATATGAATTTTATTAAGAAAATGTAAACAATCGATTTGGAAAATCAAATTGTCTTAACATTTTAAATATTTTTTTTTTTATTTTACTTCTATCATACATACAATTAAAAAATGTTTAATAGATTTTAGTAATTACATAGGTTGAGTTAAGACTAAAAGTATTGCAGCAAAGGAAGATATTTTATTTTTCAAATAATAATCTTTGTCTATGAAAGAGAAAACAATTAAAGGAAAAAGATAGGATAAAACCTTTAGGAAGAGATATCACAGTTATTCTTCTAGGTTCTTCAACAATCTATGATGCGATAGCCTGTTTTGATTCTCGAATTTGTCATTTATTTTGCCAATGTAAGTATGTAACATATCCTCCTTAAAACGATCATGTATGCGACGGGTTGAATACCTCATGTTTAAGCCATGTATCTGTTTTAAGTTCTTGTTTTGGATGACTTGGATGACTTTCTTCAAATGACTTTTCGCATATCTTTTAGACCAGACCTGACAGCCATACATCGTGATTGGACGAATGCACATTTTGTAAATGAGCAGTTTATTTTTTGAGTTTAAATGAGATCTACGGTTAAGTAAAGGGAATAATGCTCGTCCAGATTTCATAGCTTTATCTGCCGCACTTAAAACATGTTCTTTAAAAGTTCAAGTGTTTGTCAAGTATTAATCCCAAATATTTCACTGAATTTTGTAAAGGAATATCAGTACCGGCTATATTGAGTTTGAGCAAGGGGTTACGTTTTAAATATATTGTCAGTATCATCTAAGAAAACCTGGATTTTGAGCAGAAATTTTGGGTCTCTAGTGTACTTACTCAGCAATTTCAATTTCAACTAAATCAAATTTGTTGAAACCGTCTACATTATACGCCATATAGCTTTTTTTAATATGCCAGGATTCTTGTCAGGAATTTGGAAAATGTCACACAACACAGTTAGATGGACGATATGGTAGACTTCTCAAGATATGCGGACACATGCATGTACGTTGGATATACACAAATGTCTACCATACCTGAACTATTACAGAAATTTACTTATATTGAAATATAATGCGAATGTTTAGGTTGTAGGAAGGTCATATGGAAATAATACGAAAATATTTCGCAATCTTAAAATTGATAGTGCGGTAGATAGAAAGTGACATAAGCATATCATTATTGCATTCCAAAAGTTTTGAACGATTTAAAGTGCAGATATTAATCTATAAATCAGTTGGCAGAATCGGACTACAAAAACTCCCACGTTTTCAAAAACTACTTAAAACAAAGATTAATTTTCATTTCACAAAATTAAATTATCGGCAGTCACAATTCAACATCTTCATTTCGAGTTATGGTCATAATAGTTTATTATCACAAGTCATGTTATATCGATAGAAAATGAGTTTCCAGTTGTTATTGGTTCAACACAAAACAACTTTATTATATTTCAAAAACATTTCGAAAGTGTTAGTTAAAATGGTCATGTGAAAAATTATATTTTGAAAGAGACAGCACACGGATTCAAACAAAAATCTCATTAGCGGCTTTCTGTTTTGAGTAAACTAACCAAAGATAACAATAAATATGAAGTACATAAATGACGTGCCAGTTTCAATATATTTTAGTTATACGTCTGTTTTTAACAAATAACGTAGCTGAAGATAATATGAATATGAAGTACACAAATTACTATTTTAGTTTTACACAAATTTCACATATTTTTTATCAAATAATGCGGTTGTATGCCGCCCGGAACAAACAGATCCCTCAAGTTCCACTCCCTTTCGATACTACAACGCAATATCTAAATTGCACGTGGCGCTGATCTTTGTAAAAACATATCAAACAAGTTATAAGTGCTCTATTTCAGATATCTCTAAGATCATTAGCAGATTATTACTACCTTTTAACATAGGATCAGTTAAAAGAAAATCAAATTAAATAAAAAGAAATTACGTACCTAAACACCAAGAAATCGAGGCATCACAATGCTGTCTGCTACTAGATTAGCCAGAAAATGCCTCTGACAACTTTCTTAATTACTGCAGCTCAAAACCTTAAGTCGCATTGCCGCAAAATCCGAAAGTGGGTATGAAAACCGAAACCTGACAAACTTCAGTTTGATGATGAAAATCGGAAGCATCTGAGGAAAAAGATGAAGGATGTCAAAGCAGCATCCCATTGCAACTAATGGTGTGGGGAAACGCTACAAGCGAAGATGAGAAGCGCTGACAGTGTTTGTTATAGAATGGTTGGAAGATGGATTTTGCAAAAACATACAAGACTAAAAGCGAACATCGAAAACTCAACCAAAATGTACAAAGTACATGGTGGAAAGGCATGAACCTGATCACGAATATCCAGAATTAATACTTTTCTAAACTGCCAGTTGCCCCGTCTTTAAAAATGTTATCCAAACTCTCACGGAATCAGTCTTTTACACAAACAGATTACAAATATTTGTATTACTCCAGAACCTGATAAAAACCCAGTATTAAAATACCAATTTGGGACATCTTTTCGTTGATCATAAGCCTGTGTTGGACACTCCGGTCTTGCAAAATTGTGTGAC